>JBBMKF010000065.1:2543747-2556628 GCA_037834155.1 Curcuma caesia | reverse complement strand
AATTTGATTTAATCCATATCAGCCTTAGATCTGTCATAATTTGATTTTCACCATAGATCAGATCACACGGTATTCGGATCACCAATATCTAACAAGAAATCCATGTACAACAGATTTACAGATTTTCAAACCACACCATACAATCGAACAAACAGTGAAGAGAGGAGAGATGCACTAGAAACAAACATCAGAAGTCTAACTGAACCACCACTGCTGAAAGGAAAAGCGACGCTAGTATTTAGTTTCACAACCACAGCTATTGAGATAAGAACCGAGGAGGGATACTGATTTTTTACAACTCAGTAACTCATTCACCACTGGATTTTCTCGGTTTTTCTTTCATAGTGGAAACTCACTTGGCCATCATGACTTTGACAAATTCATCATAGTTGATCTGGCCATCACCATCAACATCAGCTTCACGTATCATTTCAACGACTTCCTCATCAGTAAGCTTCTCTCCAAGATTGGTCATGACATGACGAAGTTCAGCAGCAGAGATGAAGCCATTTTGGTCCTTGTCAAACACTCTGAATGCCTCCTTTAGTTCCTCCTCTGAATCTGTATCCTTCATCTTGCGAGCCATCAAATTAAGAAACTCAGGAAAGTCGATTGTGCCGTTTCCATCAGCATCAACTTCATTTAGCATGTCTTGAAGTTCAGCTTCTGTAGGGTTCTGACCCAATGAACGCATGACAGTTCCAAGCTCTTTGGTTGTGATGCAGCCTGTAGAAATTCTCCGAGGGAGAACATGAACAATATACAGCACACATGAAATTTATTTTCTAGCTACTTCACCTTGATAAATAAATAGTTTCCAAAAAGATTTCATAACTTAAATACTTCCAATACAATCTGCATTTCAGCAAATTAGATTTTTTCAAGTCATGTTCAGGCAAAAACAGGAATATGACTTAAATACTGTACAGACAAGAGCAAAAAGAAACAAACGAAAAGGTTAAGATTCAGTCAAGCTTCTCGGGCAATCATCTACTTGATCATATAAGTACCAAAGTTGGACTGGTAGCTATAGCAGATCATAAACCTATGTGCTCAGAATCATGATTTTTCAAACTGAAAGTCTGAAACTGAAGTCCATAAATAACCTGGAAACTAGAAGGATGGAAACGAAGTTTAGAAATTATCTTTTCTAAGAACAAGTTAACAAAATTCTTCAACATCAAGATTAACCAGCAATCATGTAGCTACTATAGTAACTTTCTTCCAGGAAAAGAGCTTTCTGCTGTAATGGCGAAACATAATCATAGAGGGAACTAAATTGAGGTAAATTATTAGTTTAGCATGCGGACTGGTAGATTGCACATCAGAAAGAACAAAAAGTCTGGTAGACTACCAAAACTGTGTTAATTTTTTGCGAGTAAAGGTTTGCTCATGCTCACCTTGTTTTTATGGCATTTACTATTACACTTCAACAGATCACATAATGGATTTATTGTCTCATATCACTAGGTTGGTTAACTTTGGAGCTCTTGTATGCATCTTGACAAAGTTATAAACACACTTTTCAATTTGGACTTCAAATGGAATCTGAGAGCGCAGACTCAACCACATCAGTATTTACATTCCCTATATGATGATCCAATAGACCATCAACTCCATGGCAACTTTTTGGACATCACATCCTAACAAAATATTTTGGCCACAGGATTTGAAAATTAGGTTATACAATATAAAATAATAATTGTGTCCCATTTGCTCTTTCCTTCAGATGTGTGAAGCACAGCATTTGTGAAAGTCACAAAAGATGCAATAAAACATGTAGCAAATGATTACTATGCACAAACACATAACATATTATTTAACTCCTTAGCGATGCAGATTGGACCCAAACCTTTTATAAAAGGTCCACTTAAAATTCTAGTATACTACTGGTACTTTGTGTTTTTTCTGTTAGAGCTTTTGGCATAAATGCAATGTTGATGTATTATCAAAAGTTCATGATTATGGCATGCAAGAAGATACATCTCGAGTGTTGAGTACCACATGTAATGCCCATTATGCCATAAGTATGACAATACACTAGGTTAAGCCGAATTTGCAAGAATTCCAGATAAAATTGTTGAGAACTTGGATTCCCAAGCGCATGATCTCCAAAATACATGTCCTAGCAATTGGTATCAGCCATATGTTGTGGACAATACAATAATGAGAAGAATGCATAATGAATTTTCTCCTATGCAAGGAGAGATTTGCATCACTATGCGGAGGTTATATTCTCTTCCGGCAATCCACTATTGTCACATTATGTTCCTCCTATCAAATTTACATCTTGGTAACAGATTAAAATTTTAGAAAATACTAGATTTTGTTGTTTCATTGTTAAAAGAGAGACTAACATAGATCCATTAAGCCTTTATCCAACCAAAAGAGCAAGCAGTAACTACAATTAACAAATAAATTAAATTTGATTTTTCAACTCATGGAAATGTTTAACGATTAGATGGTTGAGAGGTTAGATAGGCTACTACACATCTATAAGATAAAAGAGAAAAAAAAAGTTTAGATAGATAAGATAGACTATGTGAAAATTCAACAAGTTTAATACCATCTAACCGACTAACAGTAAGATAAAATTTCCAAGTTTAGCACATCTCATATCATAGGCTATCATCATGTGGACTTCTAATGCTAGCTGAATAATTTAAAAAACTTCGAAAGCAAAATGTAGAAGCATTGTTAAGATTGATATTTTAGTTATGAGATACATATTACAATGATATTTACATAATACCAAATAATCAAACAATCAATAGTTAGTCTTTTCCTTTGTGGCAGTCTTCCTTTCTCAGGTCAAACATAAGCAGTAAAGAAGCCACCAGCTAAGTACACGCCATTCCATTTGGATGCATGGACAACAAAGGTGACTAGTCACTTATACTTACTGAAGAGAACATCAGAGAGAATATTTTCCTATTAGAAATGAAGCATCAAACACAAAAAGCATATAAATGATGGATTTAACTAGAATGGGTTCCTACTAGCTAGCTTTGTCTCCCAAATTCTGTTTAACTCAAAAATGATATATAATTTCATAGTGGAACCAACAAAACCGTTTATATGAATTGGAATTGGTCTCGCCTAGTCATACTTTAACCTGAGCCAGTTCTCAAATTTTAGAAGGCTCAACTATCTTTTGTTGCAATGCCAATGAGTGCTATCATTTTTCTTTATTCTTTGTTTTCTATCTCTCATTCCTCCAGAGTGTTAGAGATAAAGACAAGGTTTATCATCATCATGGCAGATAGAAGAATCGACCTAGGTTGTACTAGAGGTATAGGGTTGGATCAAACCCACAAAAAGGTGGAGTTTAGCCTTACAAAAGACAATAGCCATCTCCGAATTCATCTTTCAAACATACCTCCAACAATTTAAAACGAGAATCATGCTTATCTAATCTTATACTAATACAGCTAGATTCTCTTAGTTTTCATTAATTTTAGTTGCGTTTTGTGTGTGTGCTTTTTCTAAGATAAATACTTGTTGGCATGTTAATAGCGAATCTAAACATCTCACGAGAGGCTCAAATTTGAGAAAATTATCTATACCACAAGATACAACAAAGGCGGACTCATTTACCAGCAACGATGATGAGAAATTATATCTGTCGTCCCAACTCCCAACTCTCTTGATCAGTGAAAAAGAACAAACAAAAAAAGAAAGGAAAATCAATCCCTATTCACAACTAAGAATAAACTAGCTGAATGAACCATTCATCCTGTCTGGTCACAGAATCATGCAATCCTAATTTCCAAAAAGAAAACCATGACATCCTAACAAAAGGAACGTTATATGTCTTCCAATCATCAAATCTCAAAACAATAACAATAATCGAGGTGGTGAAGACAAGCCGACTAGAGAGAATAGCATCGCCCACAATAAGTAGGGGAAAAAAAAGAAAGAAAGTTTTGGTACAGATCTAGCAGATGAGATCCAAAAAAAAATTGAGATTCTGAGGGTTTAACCATCGCCATCCTTGTCGAACAAGCTGAAGGCCTCCTTGAACTCGGCGATCTGTTCGTCGGTGAGCTGCTCCGTCATGCCTCCTGCGCTATCGGCCGAACCCGCGACCGGTGAAGAAAACAGAGACCGACAAAGAAGAAGAAAGAAGAGATGACGCGAGCGTCTGATGCCCTCGAGCTCTACTTCACCTTGCCAACGACTTCGAGCCACCGAACCGGCCCACGACAGCTATACGATTTGGAGGAAGTGCGATCTGGGCCCTAATCAAGTGCCCAGCTGTTCCGCTTGTAGCAACTATGGCAACTCGTGAATAGCACTGTGATTCAACTAATTAAATGATTTAAATAAATTAGATTAAAATTATATCAATTTATTTTAAAATAAATTTAGATGGATGGTGATCAGGGCTACCATCTGAATAGATCGATCCGTAATAAACTTGAATTGGTTTTGAATTGAGAAATTTTATTTTTTTTTAAATTTAAAATTAAAATAAAAAATTTAATGAATTAATAAGTATGATTCATCAAAATTGTAATTTAAATTTAAAATTCAATTTGACTTATTTAAATTATAATTATAATTTAAATTTTTTTATTTTTTTAATAGACTCATAAATTATCCGTCTAATCCGTAATTTATCTTAAATTAGATTAGAGATTTTCTAATCTACCAAATTGATGAACCAATCCATGTCATGTAGTCATGTGATAAATTTCTAATTGATTGATCCATCCCGTTATAAATGATTCAATACAATATAATCCATGTTTCCCCTCTAAAATCGAGACACCTAAATTATCATATATACATACATATATAATCCATGCCTCAAATTTCAATGCAGAATGTGTTTGATTTAAATTATCATATATTAATAATCATATAATTAAGATTATGAAAAATAAAACATAACCTAAAATGAATCACGAATGCCCCAACTTCAAATTTCGTTGCATTAACATAACTTTTATTGAGACCAAGCTTCATTCAGACTTATTTAGATACGCATGCAAATAGAAATCCAAGGAACGATTATAAGATAGATTTCACCTTCATCTAAAGCTTTCGTCCAATCACACACCTCGTTGCCATCGACCATAATCAATCCCTTTTTTCAAAACTGCACATAACGAAAGTAAACAGTCAAGGAAGTATGCAATATACGAAGCAAAGAAAAAAAAATTACAACTTAAAACCCATCCAAAGGACAAACATAAGATTAGATCGCAGGTTGTAGGTTCATGAGATTCCAATCCAATTACCATCCTATCTGAGATTGGAATCATTCAGACAACTTAGTTCTCACAGGTTCGAGTCGTAAAAACAACCTATTACAATACAGGCCTTTCTAAGCCCGCATTGACAGGATCTTCATGATTTATCTTGAGAGAACCTTTTTTGTTGATTTAATCAAATTTTCTTCCTAATTCAACGTTATAAATAACAATGCACCACCTCTAGTTATATATGAGAACTGACACTCATTCACATTATTTTCTTAGCTTACCGAGTAGCAAGAGTATATCTTAGGTCCAAACAATGAATATGCACGTAGTAGAGAACTATAGATCCATATAATAATGATTATTCAGAAGAAACATTGAGAACAAGGTGATACTTGTCTAAGGAGAAGTGTTCAAATCGACCAGAAGTTGGAATTGGGCCACTAAGGTCATTGTTTGATACATTCCTGAAAGCAACAAAAATGTGAACACTGTATTAGAAAAAATAAGTATGGCAGGGAATAAAAAATGTCTATTAAACCTAGTCCTGCAATGAATAAATTAATGTTTATTCAAACCAAAATCGTAGTACTTACAAAACCATGAGATTAGGATTTTCAAGAATTTCTCTTGGAACATGACCAGTCAAATGGTTATTGTTGAGCCGTCTGGAAAACAAACATCTAAATGTATTAGTTTGATAGTTGTACAAATAGACGGTGAACATCCTAAAAAAGTATAGGAAGATATAATTTTCTACAACTTAAAACTATATAAAATACCGGATACCAGGAACACTATTCAAGTTAATGATATATCTATTTAGTACGATCCCACCGACAATATAAAATAGTTATTTGATGGATGGTTTTCATAACAAAATCAAAGCTGAAAAAATGATGACTTACAAGAACAATAGACGTTTCAGGTTCCCTAATGTTGGAGGGATGGCACCAGAGATATTGTTATAATACAAATCCAGGCTAATAAGATTCTTCAAGTTACCTAATTCCGCTGGTATTGTTCCTTGAATGTTGTTATGGTCGAGTTCCCTGCATTAGTAGTAATATAAAGTATTATAGACTTTGGCTAATATTGAGAAGTATTAGTTTGCTCAACCATAAATATGCCGAAGAAAAGCACAATACTTTAAGAAGATCATGACAATGTTCTTCATTATCAAAGAACTAGAGTGAAATTTCATCCAGAAACTATGATAAATTCTATGGCATCTAACATGCAGCTCAAGTAGGAAATATTTGAAGCTTATCAACCATAAGTTTATGGAATTCTTATCAATACTTGTTCCACCAGAAACTTCACATGAATCTTGTTTTACATGTGAAATTAAACTAGTATCAGTTAAAATGAACCAAAATAAAACTATAAAGGTCAGAAAGAGGCAAATAAGCCTTATTTACTGAATTCTACTTGATTCAATACTCTCCGACATATCATCAAGAAAAACCAATATAAGTTAGTGAGAATGATCAAATACTATTTTACTTCCCAATAATTGTCAATAGACGATCCAAAACCTCTTCATCCAAATCTCATAATCCAAAAACATGATTAATTGTCTAAACTCTAACGCTATCGTTTAGGCTATAGACATGGAAATGGAATGAATACCTGTCCCGATTCATCTTAGTTTCTATATAAATTGAAGTGGATCATCTTGTAGTATAATATAGACTATGTGTCTGTTGAAAAGTATGTGCCATCTATCTAGGGCTAGTGCACTCAGATTTTCAGGTCATGACTTGTTCTCTCATGTGGTAAATGACAAAAAGAAATCTAAGTGGTAACTTAATTGATCGATATGTTCTCTCATGTTCCTACCATATCTAGACGTTTGTATGTGATAATAACTAAAGTAAAACTAATATAACTCCCAACTTCAGTTCCTTTATGCATACAAGCTAAGGATGAAAGAATGATTCATACATAAACTAGACAACAATATATGGAACCAAATAACTAAACAGAATTTTGAATGAAAACTTTCACAAGCATGTTTGAACCACATTCAGAGAAATAGGGAAATAATAAACAGAATGACAAACATAGGAACTAAGACTGGCATGTCAACTATAAAATCACAGCTAAAGACATGATTCTTACAAATATTGTAGGAATTCAATATTTCCAAGTTCTGGAACAAGATGACCAGATAAATTTGAATATACCAAGTCCCTGTAAAAAGCACTACGTGAATAACCAAAAATATGAATTATGAGAATCAACATACAGCAAAAAGACCAAATTAGTATATTAAAGTCTGATTAGAAATGTTAGATATGATAGCAATAAATTAAATAACTGCTCAAAACTTGTAATTTTTGCACCTACTACTTTGAGATTTAGATTAAGGAGACACACCATCTAAAACTTAATGTTGCATTTTTGAGGAGGTTGTAGTCATACAAATAATGACTACCAAAGAGTAAGACACAAAACATATACTTTCAACAAATTCAGAAAAAGAAAATTGCTGTTTTCCCCCCTTCTCGTACATTTCAATTATTCAAAACTTCATGAGTTAAAGAGGATTTTTACACCTTTGCCAAGTTTCACATGTACAAAACATACGGCTACCATTGAACTTCAGCAATATTTTCATTGTACCAGTGAGAAACTCAATAATCAGAGAGATGGTGCACATGCATAATCTCAAGATTGTTAGAGATCATCGAATTTCAACATCATGATGCCACAAACTCTTTTTACATGAAAAGTGCAATACAAAACCATATAAACGCTGCCACTTCAAATTTATACTTGTATTCCTAAATGTCCCTCCCATCAAGATTGCCAAGATAAATTACAAAATTTAAAAAATCGTTTAAACCTTGAAGCCGATCAAAAAAGATTTAATGGTTGATTAGCAACTCAATGAACCCACAGACATGCCTACCCATCTTACTCCATCCCATCGTGAGAAAGTTCCAAATTTTAGAGAAATCAAAAGATAACTTAAAAAGTCAACAGGAAAAAAAAAGCTAAAAAATGCATACACTCGCGTGACGCGATTTTCTTGGTTGCAAGTGATGTGGAACCAAGTGCACGGAGTAGCAATCGTCGCGTCCCAGCTCTCGAGCATCCTGTCAGGATCCGAGAGACTCTGTCGTAACGCGACCAGAGCGTCCGCGTCGGAGTTGGAGGAGACCAACGGCGGCAGCAGCAAAGCCGCCGCCAGGGCAACTGCTAGGATTCCTGTCGTTACATCCCCAGCGATGGCCATGGCGCCTCCCTCAGGAAAAAGACTGGCACTGACCAGGATCTGGAGTTGGACGTGGGTTTTGGTAGGAATTCGAAGGCGCTGATCAGGGAAGTAAAAGCAGTGAGTTATAAAGAGCAGGTTACAGGGAAAAGATTCGCACTGACTAGTGTCCAGAAATGCACTTTTTTCTAAAAATGTTTTTTTCATCTATTTTAGTCTAAATTAAAAATAATAATAATAATAAATACAGTGAGTTACAAAGGAAGGTGTTGAGAATTTCCAAAGTTGCACGTAAGTATTGAGAATTTTTTAAAGGTGCACTCTTTGCTAAATTTTTTTTTTTGCATCTATTTCAGTCCTAACTTAAAATAAAAAAATAATTTTTTAACCTTCATGAGGATTGAATAACCTGGTTTTTTTAAAGAAGAATTTTTAAAGTATGTCAAAGGAGAGAATATAGAATTTAAGTTAGGAAACCTCATTCATATTTTAACATGATAAGAGGAATGAAGAATTTTGTTAAGCTAAATGTTTGGTCTAACTTAAACATATTGTCAAATATTAAAATGGGATAGAATATTATTAATACAATCAACCTCTGGTCAAAATTGACCAGGCTGTTCAAGCTCGAGTTAACTCGAGTTGGAGTTTTGATATTTGATAAATATGTTAAGTTGATTGAGCGAAAAGTCAAATATATCAAGGTTGATTGGATATACTTGATAATTAAGATACAAAAAGTTCAAGTGAGACATTGGTGATTGGACACTTGATAGTCGGAAGTCCAACATAGAATTGACGCAAGATAGAAAGTTCAAGTGGATTATGGAGGACCGAATACTTAGTCATGATGGAAGTCCTAGCAAGTTAAGGTTGATCAAATGTTAGACAATAATGAAGTCTTAGCAAATTAAGGTTGATCGGATGCTAGGAAGTGATAAAGTCTCAGCAAGTCAAGGCTGATCAAATGTTAGACAATGATGAAGTCTTGGTAGGTCAAAGTTGATCAGATGCTAAACAACGAAAAATCTCGACGGGTCAAAATTGATTGAATATTGAGTAAAGAAAATCTTGGTAGGTTAAGATCAATCGAATATCAAGTGAGATGAGAATTCAACTTAGTAAAGTTGAAATAGAAGTATTAGTCGATTGATATATAGCTAGGGCATATCGATCGATGAACTCTAAACTTCGAAATTGAGATTTTGAGGTATTTTCAGGATTTGTTATAGTAATTAGGGTTTCTATTATAGTAACTAAGGTTGCTACAATATTCATTTATTGTAAACCCTAAAACCTAAAAATTAAAGCTTTCTACAGTAATTAGGGTTGCTACATTAACTTTGGATTTGCTATAGTGATCATGTTTAGGATTATTGCTATTTGCTACAGTACCAATCAATTGATGAATTTCAACAATTGCTTAGTGACACTGTAGCAATGAACAGAATGTTTCTGAATCTATTGGTTGATTCGACCGGAGGCAAACAATCAATTGGTAGGTGAAAAAGAGTTGTTCTGTTGGTTTAAATGGTCGGATTCGATGATAATCAATTGGTGCAGTCTAGCAATCGATTGCTAGGTAAAAATTAGCCCAAAGAGCAGCTTAATAAAAAGAATTTGGAGGAGGTTTCTTGTTGTCGAATCTTGAGGGGTTAGAGGTGAAGTGTTGCTATATTTCCAACCATCAGTAGACTATCCAAAGCAACTAGCAAGCTTCCAAAGTAAAATTTCATATGTAAAGTTTATTTTACTTTCATTTGCTTTTGCATTTATCTTTCTTGTTGTATTCTTATAAGAACAAGGTTATAAGAGACTTCTTACCTCTGCAAGATATCCAAAAAGAAAAAGATTCTAGTGGAGGGAGATCGCTAGAAATAGTGTCTTAGATTAGTTATCTAAAGGAGACGGATACCAAATAAATTTTGAATTTGTGCATGTGATATCAAGTTTGATTCAAGAATTCTGCTATGCAGTCAAACGATGAGCATAAGATTAAAACGAGAAATGATCGAAGCTATTCATCCCCCTCTAACTTGCATGAGTCATAACCGTCAACACTTTGGGGAGTCTTTGCTAGAGTCTCCCAAGCTTCCTTTGAAATAGTAACGTCAAACATTAAATCATCCAAATATTAATGAACGAGGATAAGGGCCTATATATTGATCTTTCATCCTATCTTTGATAAACCATTCTTCTCTACTTGATATAAGTCCTCTTTATTTTGAGGGTTCTTCTTGTCTTTCTCTACAACCCCCGCACATCTTGAGAGCCCACAAAAACTTTTATCTTGAGATATGTCTTATAATTCTCCTCTGTGAGCTAGAGAATTAAAAAGAAGCAATTTTATTATTGGTCATCTATTGAGAGTTATAGGCTCACCAAATTAAACTCGCTTTGATACTATTTTGTTAGAGAGAAAGAGGATAACATTGAGAGAGTGAGAGGATATAACCTTCTTCTCTATATTTCTTTATATTTCACTTCAGCAAAGGTGGAATTCGTCACCTCAGTCCCACCCAGTCAGCCCCACGAATTGTATTTCAAATGCAAGTACATGGAGGTATTTATACATACAAGAGAACAATATCTAGGTACTCCTCTAGATGAATGAATATTAATTTTCTAAACTCTCATTCAATGAATGTGATAGAAGAGGAAATTCTTATTTACTCTTATTCCAGATACAATGAATATATTCTACCCATTCATATTCATATCTAGAATAGTTTAACTTTATGTTTTCAACAAGTCCTGCCTGCCCTAGCACATGTGTGTGTACCTGATCAAGTCAATTCATGCTCATGCATACTTGGTCAATGGTAGCAACGGCAAAATGCCTACATTGGTGAGCCAACAAGTGTGGCCGATGAGATTGGACAAGTGCTTCGGGGGTCACCATCTATAGTATGGTGATTCGAATGAATTACAAACAACAAACTAGAGCGATATTTTGAATATATTTTGCAAATCTATTCCATTGCTTGGTGACCAACTCGACTATGTCCTAGAAATATTAATTTATCAATTTGTCAAATATCAAGAGAGCTTAAAATCGAGAAGGATACACATGAGGCAAGATACTCACCATTGAGATGTACAAGGTGGTCTTTCGGATAGGATGAAGGAAAGAAAAAAATAACTTACAACATATGCATAAATGGTTGATTTTTTTAAAATAAAAATAGACTTATCATGTATTTTTAATTGTACAATGTTCAATAAAAATTACTTTTAAAAAAAAGTCTCATGTAGCTTTAAAATGTATACACAAAATTATTTCATTTGTTTATAGTAGGATAAAAATAACATAAAATGGTGTATTTCTAAAGAAAAGTTTTAGATGTGAAAGACTATTAATTATAACTTTAATTTAGATCTTTATAAATTCGGCTACATTTCCAATTTAATTTAAAGTATTACTTCATAAAGTTGAAGATCTTAAATTTATATTATAATAATTTATTTTCTTATATAAATGAGTTAGATATTATAATCATTAGGAAGGTGGTTGAGAAGATATTGAAAAGTCGAAGAGGGCCACTTTGCAAGTAAATTAAAACAAAGGAGTACGTTCAGTCAGCGAGAAGTACAAAAACTAAAAGTCTTTAAGCGAACTTTTAGTCCATTATCTCGACATGTTATGGATATGAATAAATGGTTTCCATTTGTTTTTTATTTACAGAGAGTACGATTCAATAAGTTTCTTACTTGTCTAGTTAATTAAATTAAAGGAAGAGGCTTACAGTTATTGCCTTTTACCTTGCAAATTAAATTACAATACATATGATATCGCATACTTAGACGATATTTTGTGTCTCAAAATTAAGATACAAGCCTCAGTTACTAAAATTGTAAAATGTGCATCGTCTTTTTTTTCAGAAAATTAATCATGATTACTAAAGAAGGAAAAAAGAAATCCAGCAAACTGTAAGCAAACGGTTTCCTATTCACATGAGGAGCACAACCACATCGTTACCTCGGGAGATCTCGTATTTAGATTTGACTGTATACCTGCAGAATCAATCTATAGATTCTGTCGTTTATATAAACTCGAGTTGCGCACTTGATTCAATGACGGGTGCAGCTCCCAAAGTCGGCCATTGGAGGTTCATAGTACGGCGGCGCCGCCGCCGACAAGAATCCCCAGAAGTTCTCCAGCATCTGCGCGTCGAAGCCCCCGCCGAACACTTCGCTCGGAGCCACCAAACTGTTGCAGGGATCCACTGACATCGACGTCGTCGTCGATCCAGTAGTGCCGTCGGACGGCCGCGACAAAGCCGGCGGCGGTTCGGCGACAGAGGCGGCGGAAGCAATGGCGTCGACGTCGGAGTCCCGTCCGGTGAGCTTCTGCACGAGGGCGTGGAAGATAGCGGCACTTGCGGTGACCCTCATGACCATGGGGTTGGAGATGTAGACGACCTTGACAAGCTTCTTCTTGGCGATCGACC
>JBBMKF010000065.1:2484054-2498569 GCA_037834155.1 Curcuma caesia | reverse complement strand
GATTTTTTTGTTTTACCCCCCCCCCCCCCCCCCCAGCACCGCAGTGACTGATGAGAGGAGTAAAATGAGAAATAAAATCATCTTTTAAAAATCTGAATTTTAATAATTTCATAATTATTATAATATAGATATTTTTGAATATGGTATGTATTATGGTAATTACTAAATTGTAGCTACTATAACGTACCAAATTGATTCAAGATTTAGATGAGATATTTAGATGGAAAATTTAGATAGGAAATTATAACGAGAATAGTACTTGAGAGTAGAGGATAAATGTACATGACTAAATGATGATAATAGGCACCGCTTGAAAGATTCCAAAAAAAAAAATATATCCTTTTAACTTTTATTAATTTATTTCATATAATAAGCTTATCGACCTATTATTCCATTAGCTCGTATAAGTATAAATGAACCGGTATTATTGGAGATATAATATATGAAATTTATGTTATTATGAATAATTTAATTTATTTTAAATAGAAAATTTTAAAAAATAATTTATAATAAATTTATTTATTTTATATATTATTATTATTAAAGGAATATAAATGAGCTCTTGCTAGGTTTTCATTTTAGTTCGACAATTTAAACAAATAACACTAACAATTAGATGACAAAAAAAAATAAAGTTAAGAATGCAAGGGACCATACCTTCAAAAGATTGTGGTGTCCTTCTATTCAAAATTTTTTGCGCCGACACAAAAGGAAATTAAATTATTTCAAAGCAAATCGAAGTGTTTATCGTCTTACGAAAGTACTTAGAAGGGTTCTTTGATCAAAATTTCCTAAAATTTGACCTTTTCATTCGCAATATTGTTCTTCCACATCCTCCCACATCAATTATTGTTGTTAAGCTTTTGAATGTCGTGGGGGCCATCTTATTGTTGTTGCACAGACCAAATTATTGTTGAAGTTTCATCTATGAGTAGATGTGGTAATTTTAGACCGAACACGGTAACATAACTTGACTCGGTTCAAAATATGAAAGTAACACAACACAACTTAATCTAGCAACAACACGAAGAACTCGGTGAATGTCTGTGTGTCTTGTGTTAATTTGTGAAAGTTTCGTAGATGATAGATGACCTAAAATGTTAATTACCAACAATCGCGTAGTATATTTCGCATTCGGATTGAACTCTCCCTCGAAAGCCTTCAATCATATATGCAAAAACTCATGTCTTTGTCATTATCTATATGTATTATATATCCCTCCTGAGCATGGATGATGATAAGCCCTAAAGTTGGTGTGAAGTCAGGGTGAAGAGTGCACCACTTTATCGAAGTTTCTCGACCAATCTCATGGCTAAGCAAACCAGAAAGTGGCCGAAACAAGTCGCGTCAGACCTGTTGTATATATCAAAAATCTTGTGGTAGCAGTAGCTGTATAGTGCCCATTTGTTCATGTCAATTTTGCATTGAAAAAGGAAGGTGTGGTGAGAGGTCTCTTTTCATCTAAATGCATCTCTTGCAACAACTTTGCTGATCTTGAGAACAGATTGATGAGTTATCGATCGATACAAGACGCATGGATGAAACAAAGCGACGATTTAGTAAGAATATACAGTTATATAGGCTAAAGGCCTTCTTCTCGATCACAACAAGGCCGACCAAACTTATGCATTCCGAAGGGTAACATTGTTAAATGTCGCACTACGATTGCGCGTTAAATTGTTATTCGACCTTCTTTTCGAGTAATCTCAAATCGAAAAAGGCATCATGATCGAGTACAATAGCTAGGGAGATTTCTATAGAGCAAACCTTTGGATTAGTTGGACTATTTACACTTAGATGTTCCAATATATTCTCACTTAGAGAAGAAATGAGACTAAAATTAAGGGGTGTTTTTGTATTTATTGATAAACTATGGGATAAAATGTAATTTATTTGCCGCCGCATCATAAGAGGGGCAAACACAATAAAATTTTGAAAGATTAGGGTTAATTCAGTAATTCGGCCATGCGCGATCGATCGATCTCCTCTGTCGTGGCCTGCATTCTGTTGTGGGTGGAAGGAGTCGCACGATCGCTAGCTTCTACGATTTCCAATCTCTCGCTGTCGCGCGTTGCTAGTGACGCCGCTGGTGATGCCAATCTCTCTTTCTTCTGAAGTAAAGTAAGCAGGCCTGAATGGATGCGTTTGGATTTGGGATCGGTGTTGGACGAAGGCAAGCAACGCAATTGGACGCGTCCGAGGAGGTGAGAACTGGATCGGTCAACGAATTCGGCACCGCCTACCCCAGTCCTTTTTGCTTCTTCGTCTCCTCTTCTAGCGTTTATTGCCTCTTTGGATTGTCGGCCGGGGTTTGATTCATTGGCTGTCCTTTGCTTCTTCCTCACGATCATGCGGGTGGCCTGTTGAGGGTTCCTCACCTTAATCGGATTGTAAAGATCGGTTCGTTGCTTTTTTTTTTGTCTTCTTTGGCTTTTTCTTTGATAAAGTTGGGATTTTTAAGGGTTACCCCTCCGATTCCGACTTGTAGTTTTTTGTTGATTGATATCGTGTTGGAGTTAGGTTTGAGTGTTAACATTGGGAAGCGTGTTATCGAGAGGGATAGAGAGAGATGGTCGGATTTACTAGTGTATTCTTTGATTCCTCATCGGTTTGCTTATTGATGTCGTGCCCTTGAAGGCTATTACAGAAAACAGATTGGATATAGCGAAGGGTTTCGACCTTGCGGACGTTGGGCATGGGTTCCAGGAGTGGAGAGAAAGAGGAGGGTGCCCTGGAAGTGAATGATGCAGGAAATAGGTCGAAACTGAAGGGGTTTGACAGCTTTGGGAGCAATGATATGTTCTTCAGAGCTGACCAGATTGATTTGAAGAGTTTGGATATCCAATTGGAGAAGCAAATCAGCAAGGCATGGAGCAAAGGAAAAGCTGATTCCAAAAGGCCCAAGGAGGGATGGGAGATTGAACTGTCTAAGCTGGAAATCCGCTATGTCCTCGCTCAGGGAACATATGGAACTGTGTATCGAGGAACTTATGATGGCCGGGACGTTGCAGGTATTGTTCTTTGACCTTTGCTGACAAAAGTTTGGGTGTCTAAACTTCTGTTGCTTGGTTTGAATAGTGTGAGCCCATTGTTATGCATGCAGGCAATTTTGATAGTGCTACTTCCTTCTCGATCCTGATCAGCTGCTTTGTATAACTAGAATCACCCCGACGACGTTATATTCTATGCTATTTCTTTCATCCTGTTATATTTGTTTCTGTCAACAGTGCTGGTTGATCATCATTTTGTTTGACTATAATCAAGCTAAGATTTTATTTTATTTTATTTGTTAATTCAATCTTATTCTTTCTGTCTGTTACAACAACCAATTTAATATTCATCTCCTTTTGTGAACCAATACTCAAGATAAGCTAGTGACAAGTGTCAAATTGTGTGTAAATTGATGCCAGTCATCTCAATGTTAGTTTCTAAATGCCTGAGCAATATAAGTGAAGTAAATTAGGTATTTGCCCTAGAAGACTTGTTTAGGCAAACTACTGGAAAACTTGTCAAAGCTAAATTATCACCATGTTCGTGTCAAGCTCAAGCAACCACTAGCTAAATCTGTAATCTTCCTTCTAGTGATCTCAAGTGTGGTGTGAGAAGAAATAAAGCATCATTAGGTGGCTTCAACATAAAAAAGAAAAATGACATAACATTCAAAATTGATAAGTGGATTGGAGTAAAATCATTTGATTTAGTACCACGACTACTATCACATTTACTAATATGCACCATGCCTAGTTAAATTTTAGTAAAATCGTCGGCATCAAGAGGACAATATGCTGCAATGCACTCCTTAGTGTGGATAAATTAGGAGGGCATTTACTAATATGCATCACATTTAAGATCCTTTGTCTTTCTATCGTAGTATGGCAATGTAAACTTGCTTTTCTAATTTAAACAGTATTGATATTTTGTTAGGAAAAGAAATTATGCTATAGGTTATTAGGAACTAAAGTGTGTGCAATTATTTGCAGCAGCTACCACAAAACTCATGTGAAATAAGAAAGCTATTTCATTTCGACCTTAAATTGGTTATATTCCTAATATCCCGTGCCAAGGATAGACTCCTTTTATCCATAACAATGGTCGCTAAAATCATAACAATAATTTTCATATTCATAGTGAAAGTGTTGGACTGGGGTGAAGATGGTATGGCTGCAGAAGCTGAAACTGCTGCTCTTAGGGCATCATTTCAGCAGGAAGTTACAGTTTGGCATAAACTCGACCATCCAAATGTTACAAAGGTACCAGTTTTCATATCTGTCATAATCTTGAGCCTTTGCATGTTCTGTTAATTGTTTGATTGATGTGTCAAACCCCAAGTTATTTTTAGTTTCTTTTGACTGTACTATCAAAGTTCCAAGTTACCTTGAAGGAAACATGCTTTGTGAATGAAGTTTTGGTATTAAATGAAATGTTCTTGTTTCATGCTTAAAAATTGTGTTTATGAGCAAGATCTTTCTTGCAGTTTGTTGGGGCATCAATGGGAACAACTGATCTTAAAATTCCTACAAAGGATTCCACAAGTGTCAGTGACTTTTCACATCCAGCTCGAGCCTGTTGTGTTGTTGTTGAGTATCTTCCAGGAGGAACACTAAAGCAATATTTAATCAAGAATAGGCGAAAAAAACTCCCCTTCAAGATTGTGGTTCAGCTTGCATTAGATCTATCCAGAGGGTGAATGATTGTCAAAATTGATCTTTTTCCATAAAAGTTGTCCATTTGTGTTTAACCATCATGCTAAGGAAGACAACATCTTTTTTGCAGATTAAGCTATTTACATTCGCAGAAAATTGTCCATCGGGATGTCAAAACTGAGAACATGCTGCTGGATGCCCACAGGAATCTCAAAATTGCTGATTTTGGGGTTGCTCGTGTTGAGGCTCAGAATCCAAAAGATATGACTGGCGAAACGGGTACCCTTGGGTATATGGCTCCAGAGGTAATATGTCCTGTGGTTGTTTTTTTCTTTTTGCTAACAAAATAAAGCTGAATATTTTAGGAGTCTGTTTACTTGGAAACATAGATATTGAGAAAAACTACAAACTTAGGGAAGAAAGTATCGAAAAACTATTTACTTGGGAAGATAAGAAGTTAGAAAATTAGATATTATGGATTTGATAAATGACCATTTCTGAACTTATCATCTTCCTTCAATACCCTTTCCCCTTCCTCCTTTCCCGTCCTCCTCTATGGACATGTCTGCGACACCTTTATTGTGTGGATGTATTGGCCTATAGCCGAGCTGGTGGTCTCAGTTAGGGTTGGCAATGGGGTCGTGTTGATGTGCAAACCTTCAAAGATGATAGGAGAGAAGTGGTTGTGCTCACCAGGATTTATGGCAACAACTGCTCCAGTTCTAAAATGAATAATGAATAAACTTGAAAAAGTAAAGTCAAGTTATTTATTTGATTCAAGAAGGCGACTTGATGAAAAATGCAAAAGATTCAAAAGATCATAATAAGATTATTCCTGAATTGACCATGTAAATTCAATCTATGAATTGGACAAATTTTATATTCATTAAAAATGAAATGAAAGATCTTGCTGATAAGACAATCATAATAAGGAATCAAATAGAAGAAATGCAAAAGAAAAAAATAGTTCCAACCAATGAAAATAAAATACCAGAATTAAAGGAGAAGGGATCCATTGCAAATTTTGGAGAGGAGGGGAACAAAGTCACTTATTTCCACTTACGGGAAGAAACTTGGGTATTTTATCTCTTACAGTTTACTAAACCCTATTTTACTTACGCAGGTTCTTAACGGTAAGCCTTACAACCATAAGTGTGACGTATACAGCTTTGGCATTTGTTTATGGGAGATCTACTGCTGCGACATGCCATATCCTGATCTAAGCTTTGCTGAAGTCTCCTCTGCTGTTGTTCGGCATGTATGCTAATCCAACATTTCAGGAGTTCATAAATCTGTAATTTCTTATCAGTATATGTATCACACTTAGACTTCTGAAACTGAAGTGAAAACTTAGTTATCGAATAAATGCTTTGATATTCTTCAATATTGCATTGCAGAACCTACGACCAAATATACCTCGGTGTTGTCCAAGCGCAATGGCTAGCATCATGCGCAGGTGTTGGGATGCCAATGCAGATAGAAGGCCTGACATGGATGAGGTTGTGCGGCTTTTAGAGGCTCTGGACACCAGCAAAGGTGGTGGGATGATCCCTGATGACCAACTAAATGGTTGCTACTGCTTCATTCCTAAGCGCGGTCCATAGATGCTTTCCAATCTTTTTCTTTCAGAAAAATGATCAAAAAGAAAAGAACTGAACAGAGAAGAAGAAGCTTTCCTATCGAATCTCTTCCAAAGACTTAGCTTAAATTTTAGCATACAGCAAGCAGCTTCAGAATGTCACCATTCTACACTGCTTAAGGAGTTTTGGTGTGTGTTCTGATGCCTCAGTCCAGTGGTTGTGAAAAGTTCCATGTATGGTTTTGTTTCTTTATAGTTGTTTGTTACTTTTGACCAAAAGAAAAAAGTTGCTTGTTGTTACTTGAATATAAACAGAGGGCAGGAAGGAAAACAAAAGAGTTGGCTGTGGCATTTGTCAAACAAATAATTCATTTATCTTTTCTCAGTGCTATTGCTATTCAAACTTAATTTTATAGTCATTTTTTTCCTAGTGTAAGCACAAGGATTTGGTTGGTTATAGTGGTTTCATTTTTTTTCTTCTTTTTATTCTATAATGGATAGAGACTTGGTCATTGTTATTGTATGTTATAATAGATAATTTCGATTGAATATGATTAAATATGAGCATCATCTCTGGACCTCCTTAAATCATCATATTAGCATTTCTTTCATTTTAATTTCACATTTTCACTCCGTTTCTATTTGCTTCTAATTGTTTGTGTACACTTTGAATTAACGTTTTTCATTTGAGTGTTTGAATTAGTGAAGGACTTTTATAGTCGTCTATTTAGTCCCTAGTCAACTATTCAATCCTACACAAAGTTATAATATGGTAGCATCTAAAATATAATTTAGCGGTATCCATTTTGAGTTGTAACATAAATAACATTTTATGCAAGGGTTGAATTTCAACAAAATCGAGAAAAGAGACCAACCGCATGGGACCGTTAGATGGCGAATTCTACCTTTTACTATAATAAATAGCATTTTAGATCTTGAGATCAATTCCTAACAATAAATTAACGTCCCCATGTAAGGGTCATTGCGTCAAGGCAAAATCTCTCATGATTTACCTCTTCATGAATAATTGTGAGACCAACCGTGTGGAGGTATCCAAGGTCAGTGTATAATTTTTTGCCATATAAATGGCATTTTAAAATTCATACGCAAATCCACTTTGAAACTTATGGAGCTGAGATAAAAGCATCCCTTCACGAGAAATGATCTTCACAAGATATATAGAATGTAGGAGGGAAAGAAGGTTAAAGGAAGAAAGGGAAGGGAGTGAAAAAGAGAAGAGGAAAAGCTCCTTTACACTAGGAAAAGAAAATAAGGAAAATTTTAAATTACAAAATTGCCCTCTTCTTCAACCTCGCGCCCTCTTCATCACAATCATGCAACTGATTTAACCAAAATTCAAGTTCTAGATTTTGGCATTCCAAACGGCGCAAGCTAATCGGATTTGTGGTTTCTCCTTGCTTTCATCTATCAAAACCACCATTGGTTTTTGTAATCCTTTTCCTGTTGGACATCAGGAGCCTACAGCAATGGCTTTGTGTAGCTCTGTTGGAAGATGACCCCCGTCGGCGCAATGAGTACATGCTTAATGGCTCCACTTCCACAGAAAGCTCTGCCTCTTTCTCGGCCAGCTTTAGGAAACCTTTGGAGACCCCAAAATAAATGTATGCAAGATGAACACAGGAGGCATCGCAGGTGAACTACTCCGACTGAAGAGAAGCAAAGGACATTGACAATATGATGGTAGATAGGATTGTTCTATTTACTCATGCTTTCGTAATGCTCGCAACAAGCGAAAGTAATTTTGATGTTTGTATGGCTCTAATGAAACTGTCTACATGACAATTCAAGCTTTTGGTAACTCTCCAAACAATCTTTGGAGAATTTTCCAGAGGGAGCCTGAGAAAGAAATGAACAAATGAAAAGAATGTGGTGAAGTAAGGATGCTTCTACTAGTTAACCTCATCGAAAAAGTCGCAGGCAGTTGGAACACGAAACTCTAATACCAGTTTGTCTCTGAGGAAATTTGCTAGTCAAGATATTGGAATCAAGTATCAACTTCTGTTTGCGAGATTACTCACAAATTTTATATGTTTTGTCTGTAAGAGCCTTCAAGAACTGGGACAGGAGGACCATAGATTCTGCCACAGCGATCTTCAAAAGATGAAACTAGACGAGGGACCACTTCCTCAAAGAACATTGATACAACCTGCCACATGATTATCATGTCAGTAAGGTAGGTTTGTGAACTAATCAGTAGTATAATAAAATCAAGTTACAGATAGAACTTTTGTGACAATACACAACATCATTCAATCTGTCCTACACTGTCGAAATTGAATTGCAGAACTACGTCAAAGATTGTTTTCCCACATGATTTTGTTTCAGATAACAACATGGGAATTTACTCAGGTCTTTAAAGCGAAAACCAAATGGACTCATCTCAATCACTTTCATCAGGAATGTCAAAAGCTTTGATGAATTACAACTAGCTGACAGAGTTAAAGGCAGCGAAGAAATTAACTTGCCGATATCATCAAATGGAAGAACTTTTTTTTAAGAACAAAAACTAATTTAAGTTTACCTGTCGATACAGTGGCGAATGAAACTTGAAATCCACCAAGAAGTAAAGCTCACAACTTCCAGGAACTGAACCAGGGGTGAACTCCCAAATGTTAATTAAGTGTTCAAAAAGGCCATTTTTAGAAGCTGTGGTCTACAACAAATGCAAATTGCAGCAATTTAGAATGATTAGCCTTTACTAGGAATGGAAAAATAAGAAGACGACCGATAAAAGTTTAATCTACCTTCCACCCAGCAATCCAATGACAAAAGATCAAGAAAAACTATAACATATAACATTCGGATAAAAGACTATGGCATTCTTCATATAGATAATAATTTAAAATTATCAAAGATTGATATTATTAATAGTTAAACAATATTTATAAATAACTAAAATAATTAATCATATTAATATTATAAATACTACTTATAATTAAATGCTAATTGAGAAATTATGATACAATCAACTACAATATCAGTTAATAATTATATATTTTATAATCTACAAATATAAATTTACTACTTTATTATTCATAATTAATTAGGATATGACTATTTAGAATTTTATTAACTATAAATATTATAGTTAAACATTTTATTGCCAATATTATAAAATTTGTTAATAATTGTTTATGTATCCCTAATAAAGTTTATAATATTAACTAATAATTAATGCATATCGTATATTACCTAATAAGATGATGACCTTATAAATGTTATTACCTTGTGAATGATTAGTTAATACCTTTTATAACCTTACATACAAAATAATCTAACATTATTATAGAAACTCATACTATCGATGTGGAGTCCCGAGGAAGGGTCTATTGTATGCAGCTTTACCCTACTTTGCAAAAGACTGTTTCCGAGATTCGAACCCATGAGCTCTAGGTCACACGACAATAACTTTACCATTGCACCAAGGCTCCCCTTCAAAAGGGTGGTCCCGGCAACGCAAAAATCTACTCTAGTGGCAACTACAAAATGGACGGTTCTACAATTAAATCTAAAATTGTTTGGTGCAGAAACTTCTCCACACATTATTGGCTTCTTCCTGCATTTCGTGCCACTTAATCTACACTAGTGGCAACTACAAAATTAGCCTACTCTGGTGGAGAAATTGATCGCTCGCATGTTGTCTAAGATGCCTCAGTTATTGTCCTATCATCACCTACTCAAATAGAGAAATCTACTGGTTTCATGTTATCTGAAGTGCTTTTTAGTGCTTCTATTGCTGTATGTTTTGTCCACATTGATGGAACTTATTCTTCATTTTTTTGGACTATCGATCGGACAGGAATAATGTCTATTCTCCAACTTGAGAGGACATTAAAATTACTAGTAGATTTAGTTTCATAAGATGTTATTAGTTCTCCTATGTGAGATGTAGAAGTTCTCTTTTTAAAATAGTAACATCGAATCCAATAATTCAATTCTCAAATTTTAACAAGAAATGCCTTCACTAAGATTTAAGAGAAGCCAAAGCCAAAGCTTCTGCATAACAATTCTATCTGCCGAACATAAAGCAAGGAATCAAACCTTGATACGTTTTGGCTTCTCAATTTCCACATGAGAAAGATAATTTTCAAGAAAGAACTTAAAACCAATCTGAAGCTCAGCATCAAATGATCGATCACTATTCTGCTTGACAATCCTAGACCGCTGGCACCATGGTAAGAACTCCTCATACATATCGACTGCTGAAACCACATTAAACAACTGTTCTGGAGAGTACCTGCTTAGATTGTATATAATTAGGCATCAAAACAAATCATGTATGTAAAAATTTAACATTGTTGACGAAATAAAACTCCAAAGAGGCAAAGATCTAGAAGCAAAACTCAGATTTAGCCATGGAAAGCATATGAGAAGGATTAACTACACAGTTAGAGAAGAGGAAATAGTAGTTATCATATCCAAGAGAAGGTGTTCGATTGAATCCAAGCAGATCGATAACAAAAACTCAGATTTAAAAGGTGAAACCAGTTGTTCATACCCAATGGTACGTCGTTCCTTGTAGACCTTTGAAAGAGCAGAACAATCCTCTCCAAAAACAAATCCGAGAAACTGTCGAGTTTGGGCGAAACCACGGGAGGTACCAATCGGCAGAACATGGACGCCGTCGGCGGAACTACTGACGCAAGGGTTTCCAGAACGAGCAAAGGTAGCCAGACATCGCGTCTGATAGAATCGCCCTAACCTGCTATCCGCGCCGCTAGATCGTCCCGCCGATCGGAAAATCCCAGTTCCGAATTGCAAAGATCGAGCTTTACCAGATAGGAACCTGGCAACCGCCTCCGGAAAAGCTAGGGTCGGCGGCATTGTAGAGATTGGGGGAAAAGTGACGATGAAATCGTACCTTGGATGGTTATTCCGTGAAGCTTGAATAGAAGGGGGAAAAAGATTCGAACTTTAACTTGGCAGAAACTTTCAAATTTGGGATGGTTTAGGATTGACCAAGAACTCCAATCAAATCAGTTGATTGGAAAGCGATGCCCAGATTTTAGGAACAAAAAAAGTTGTATTTTCACGAATAGATCGGCGAAAAGATCGGAGGCGCTGGATAAGATTTGAATAGACGAGAGGAATTGCAGGTTCTTGTCGTGTTGAGGATGGCCGGCTGCCGTGCGACGATTCCATGCGAGGAAGCCGTGTCACAGCCACGGCAGCCGCCCACGATAGACGCGGTTAGGGTTGAAGCAAAACAAAAGTCAAACGTTGAGGCTTTGACTTTGACGGAGGATGAAGAAAGTCAAAACTTCTCTTTTAACGCGTCAAAGGAAAATACAAAATTCATATTTGTATATAATTAAAAGAAAATTTTCAACGGCAATTTCTCAAATGACGCCTCTAAAATTTCAGAATTCTGATGCACTAAGATTTCGAAATTTCTAAAAGGCGCGTTTAATGTTAATTTTATCCCTATTGTTTTCCCTTCTCTCTCCTCTTCTCTCATTTATGCAATATATTTTCTCTTTCTTCTTTTTATTTCCTTTAAATTAAATTATTAATTTAAATGTAGTTTAAATTTTAATAAATAATCATCTAAATTTATTTATTTTTACTTTTAAATTTTCAATAAAAAATAAAAAATATATAAAATACGATTATTAAAAATATTTTTTCTATTTTTAATATCTTTTATTTTTTTAATTTCTAGTTATAAAAGAATAAAAAAATAAAATGATTAACTAGAGTTGATTTTGTTAATAAAAATAATTAAAAATTACTTTGATGTTGATCTTCAAAAATCAATATCACAATTTAAATACCAACATTATTATGATGTTAATTTTTAAATATTAGCACCACTGTAATGCTAGTCTTCGAAAGCTAATACTATAGTATTTTGAAAGTTCAGAGCACTGTTAGAACTTTAAAATCGTAAAAGATAATTTATTTAGTCTTAAGTTCATCTAATAAACCTACAAGATTTGGAATAGATTTGATTGAAGCTCTCTAGATTTATCAATGATTTTTTTGATCGAAACTCACTGATGAACCTAGACGACTTGTATTTTTAAAATTTTATAATAAAATGGAAGTGTGAAGTATATATAATAGAGCTATTAATTTGGATTGGACTTGTCGAGTTGATCCACCCCGTCAAACAATTTAAACAGATTAGGTTAAAATTTTATCAACTCATTTTAAAGTAGATTCAGGTGGGCCCACCTAGGCCTAGGACTCATGTGAGTCAACCCGTGACAGGCTTGGATTGGCCCACAGGTTAAGAAAACTTTTTTCTTCTTCAAAATTTAAAATTAAAATAGAATACTCAATGGATTAGTGTGCTTGACCCGTCTAAATTGTGATCTAAATTTAAAAATTTTAACTTAATCCGTTTAAACTGTAATCTAAATTTAAAATTTTTAAAATTTTTAGTTTTTTTTATTTTTTGACAGGTCCGTGGATTGACCCACCTAATCCGTAACTCACCTTGGGTTGGAGATTTTTCAACCGCCAAGTTGGTGGGTCACCTATTCTGTCCCACCATATGATGGATTTCTAACAGGTTGATCCGCCTCATCATGTATTAACCCATTTGACAGCTCTAGTGTAGAAAATAGATATAGTGAGAAATCTGATCTTGAATCTCCTATATGAAATTATAAACTAGTGTCAATTGACTCAAAGTTTGAAAATTTTCTAAACCTTTTTTAGCAATATTGGGAATCCCTCTCAGACACTGCAAAAGCCTACATGAGTTAGAATGAACCTAATCTCTAAGTTCCTCAATGAGTTTTGACTAAAATTTATTGATGGACCTAGAGAAGAAAACTTACAATGGGATGATAAAGATTAGTGTGTAGAATATATATATGATATCATGTCTAGTTTACATTATGTATATGTGCCAAATACTACTTTAGAAGATCATAATTTTTTACTCGAATATTAAAACAAGATGTTCTACGTGTCAAATTGAAGCTCATTTAGAGATTTACATTTGTTACCAAGTGTAATACATAAAGACCCATATTTCGGGCCGAAAAAGATTTTTAAAAGTCTTTTTGGAAGCTTTAAATATTTTTATAATTATTTTGACAATTGACACATACACATAACTTATTATATGATTGTCAGAATCAGGCATGGACATCATAAACACTTTCACCGCACTACCCTCTTCCATTACATGTCAACTTTTTAAAAATTCAAATCACCTAAGTCCATCAATGGATTTTGACCGAAACTTATTGGTGGACCTAGAGAGCTCCGATTTAACTTATTTCTATAAGGATTGACCTAGTGCGTTGCACATTGTATAAACATGCACAACGAAAAAAATAATTATTAAACTAATTATTACAATACTTGCAACATACACATGCAGGATACAATATATACATGGCATAACTGGTCTGAAGTTAAAATTTTCATAATAACAACTTATTCTAGGTATACCTGTTGGATGACTCTAAGCAAGAATCACATCAATTGAGTGACTCTGTCAAAGCTCCTCCTCTATCAGTGATCCACGTTAAGCTCTCATCTAGACGACTTCCCAAGGTATGAGTCATGTCACCGTCTTCAGTACTAGCCAATGATTAGCAATGGTCGATACGAGAGAAAACTCTAATATCGGAAACACGCAACAACACATATCACATTCATTTTCAAGGCTTTCTAACTATCGTCGGCAATCAAATTCCTAGTGTAGTTATGGTGTACGGCAAACGACTGGAACTCTTTTTGGAGAAGATGGAAAATCTCTGAAAGTGCCCAAGCTTCCGGCAACGAACCGCGGCAACTCGGCATCCGAGCAACAACTCCGACAGCCCACTAGTGACCAACAACAACCCTTCACAAGAACGCCAACGGCGACTAGGAGGCAAGATCAGGCAATGAGGGAGGGCTTCGAAAGTCTGCGGTGGTTGGTGATTGAAAGGGAGGAAGGAAAGAGGCGGTGTTGTCGGTATTCTCCTCTCGTAGTCGATGCTGAGCAACGGGAGTGGGGAGTGGGGAGGGTGAAGGGCGGCGCTAGGGTTTCTACTCTCCTTGAACTAACAACCGGCGACGGGCTTTTAAGGAGGGATCACACGAGCATGAATTGCAATCGGGATTCCTTGCCTTCTTCGCGCGGCAACCGATCGAAGGAGAAGATCACCATTTCCTTCCACTTCTGCATAGGGATGGCAATTAGACCCGGACCCGATGGGGAATCCGTTCTCCGATCCCATTTTGACTGGGGAATCCCCGAATCCGAGAAAGCGGGGATGGGGATGGGGAATCCCCGAATCTCGGAAAGCGGGGATGGGTCGGGGAT
>JBBMKF010000065.1:2441338-2461349 GCA_037834155.1 Curcuma caesia | reverse complement strand
TCACAACTTGATCTTAGACTATATTCAATAAATAAAACACATTAATTGTCCGCTCCCTAAATGGACAGTAAGAGTTCGATAAGAGCAATCACTATTTCTTAAAATTAATATTATTAAGATAAAAAAAGTTAGATTAAAAAAGAAAGAGAAGGAGTTCACCATTCTTGATTTCTTATAGTTGAATTCTTCGAGATTATAAGAATCTTTAGAATGAGATTTTAACTTGGCGCCTTTTAAGATTTTGAAAAGAGTTACTCTTTAGAGAGCATAATATGATAAAAACATTATAAACTTTGTTCAAAAGAAAGTTTATTATTGGTCTGTATGTGTTTAGCATGTGAACTTAGTTGAAACTATGAAAATATATAAGTTTTTTAATATGGAATATTTTTTCCATAATAATTAAAACAAGAAACATTTTTTAAATTTCAATTTAAGTCTAAAATTAAAATTAAGGACAAAGATCATAAGGGCTCTTCTTATTTTTAGAATCATCAACATGACACGTCCACTTTAATTTTTTTATTAAAAGGATGCTCCATCTATATGTACAATTATCTAATTATTCTCCATTGACTACTATACTATTTTTTATATTATCTCTTTCCTACGTTCTCATTGTAATAATTACGAAATTATAACTGTTATGCAGTTGTAATAACTACAATTTTACAACTATTATGATTGAACTGTCATATAGTTTGTAGTAACTATGATGTCATAACTACTACACAATTGTAGTAGCTACGAAATTATAGTTACTATAATTATGAATGTTAAATAACTTTCTCAAGTTAAATCACAAAAATTATAATATATCAAATCAAAATTTGTTCAAAGATCTACATTTATTATTAGATATAATCTATAACAGTCAAGTCTTACACTAAAAAATATTATTTAAAATTTTTTTGAAGGCTCTAAAAAGTTTAATCTTCTTTATTTAAGGTTATTTTTAATGTTATAACAGCTGCTACAACTGTTGTAGTTGTACTAGTTATGAAATTGTAATTGCTACAACTATAAATCATAATTGTTATAGTTATAATAATTATGATACCGTAACTACTATAACATATGCAACATCTACAATTTCATAATTACTATAATATGTCCAATCGATTTAAGATTTAAGTATAAGATATAAATAAGATAACAATAGAAATAATATTAAATGGATGATAATTGTTCCTTTTTTAATAAAAAATAAAAAATAAGTGTTCCTTTTGATAATTTAAGAAAAAAATACACCTTCATTATTTTTGCTCAAAAATAAATATAGAAAAAAATAAAAATATTATTAGATTTCTTTAGGTAAATAAAATTATTCTAGAGCATGATTAAACTACAGGATAACTCTGTTGAAGTAGATAAAAAAATGATAATCCCAGTAGCCACATCTTTGGGGGTGGTCGGTCCGGTCCCATGGAAGTTTTCCACCGACCACCAGAGTAAATCGGAAAGCGCATACGGCGGCCAATCCAGTTGCTCAGCATCTTTTGATTGCGTTCTCTATTTGGAGGAAAATTCCTACAAATACACCGTAACTGGGGATCGAACTGCGGATCCCTGAGTTACAACTCGGATGTCCTACCGTTGCATAAGAATTGAGGTATTGTTGAAGTAGATAAGAACTGAGGTATTATTTTTTTTACTATGATCAATTATAATTTTTTAATTTGTTTTTTTAGATAATTTTAAAATTGATATAAAATTATTGGATGGCAAATTTTATTTTTTAAGAAGAGGAAGAGGTAAATAAAGTTAAATGTGAAAAATGAAAAATACCGAAAGAAACACACGGAGAGTGAGAGAAGGAGCGAGCCGAAGAGAGTGACTGAGGGAGAGAGCAGAAGAAGACAAGACTACCTCAGCAGTGCAGCTCTGCTCTGGCCATGAGGCAACGCCACCATCTCCTCCTCTTCCTTCCCATCGCAGTTCGCAAAAAACTACATCGCCTCATGCAATCCATGCCCCCTACGCCTGCATGCCAACACAATCTCTCTTTCGCCACTGACACCACCACCACCACCACCACCACCCACATCGATGCTACACTCCCCTCCCTCGCCTCTCGTCATTTGATTTGATGTTTGAGGCAATCTCTCTCCTTTATCCTTCACCCTGTGTGCGCGCAATAGCATTGAAGCGAGAAAAAAGGGTGCTTTTTCTTTACTCGCCCTCACCAACGTAGCTGCAGGCTGCAGCAGCTGCAGTGCCAGGAGAAGACGCAGGCCAATGCCACAGCATTGCCATAAATAAATAAAAAATCGAACTTTTCATCCAAAACAATCCCTTTTTTTTTTTGGATCGCCTTGATATTATTCTGCAAAGGAAAGGCGTACGGTAGGGGAAGAGGCAGCAACACATCGCCGCACTCCCCGTCTTTCGAAGCTTAAACACGCTGCTCCGACCGCAAAGCCGCTGGCCGAGTAAATCCAGCACGCAACCAGCGGCAAAACGTCTCCTTTCGCCCCTTTTCTCCTTCTTCTGCGTCGTCGTCGTCGTCGTCGTCGTCGTCGTCGTCGTCACTGCCTGTGTCCATAGCTATGTCCGCTGCGTGGGATGAAGAGCGGAGAACGGGGTTAGCCGCTTCTGCGCTGGCGACGAGGTCTTGAGGCGAAGCGACGCCACCCCTGCTGCCTACGTGAAGGAAGAGGGGTGATCGCGGGATTTCCAAGTCGGTGAGCCCGTGTGCTGCAGAAAGATTTGATTTTTAGGATTTTTTTGTGTCAGGGCGAATGGAGATGGTTGTAAGCGGAAAGGAAACGCAAAAGGGGCATCAGGCTGAGATGGTGATGGATGCTGGGAAGTACGTGAGGTACACGCCGGAGCAACTGGAGGCGCTTGAGAGGGTCTATAGCGAGTCCCCGAAGCCGAGCTCTCTCAGGCGGCAGCAGCTCTTACGGGAGTGCGCCATCCTCTCCAACATCGAACCGAAGCAGATCAAGATCTGGTTCCAGAACAGAAGGTACACAACGAGCGAGAAACAAAATTGTTTTATATCGATCTTTTCTCCCTTATTAAATTTAAGGCAGTTTTAAGGATAGATTCAGGCTGTGTATGTCTATATTGCTCATAATAGCTTGGAAATATTTCTCCTTTGGTGTTCTTCCTTTCTCTACCACTCTGGTTGGGCTCTTGAGCTAGATCACTGTACATTTATGTCGAATTTTGTTGATCTTAAATTGTAAAAACAATTTTACTTGATGGTGCATGCTAAGTGGTTACTTTATTTATCTGTTGCATTTCTGAGCAATTTTGGTTTCTTTTCTTCTCATACTCTCACCCATCAGAAGCCTGAAGATATTGAATCTTGTTCATTAATGGGAAATTTTTCTGATGTAGTTCTTCTGCTGATAAACATCTAATTCGTTAACATGACCTTGGACAAGTCCTTTTTTCCTTTTGTTTTTTGGCTAATTAAATTGTTTCTTTAAATAGAGTTGAAGTGTTGCAAATTTGCTGCTTTCTATTTCTTTTTGCCAAGATGTTTGGAAGACATCTATAGATTAAGCCCAAAGGCTTAGTTTCTTCCATAGTAATTAATGCCTGTCAAAGTAGAATGGTGAAATTTTGGATACTCATCGATCAATAAATGAATTTGCGGTGCATTAGTTGTAGGTCCTTTGTGTCAAGCTGATTTTAGAGTCTTCAAATAAGTAGTTCCTTTCATCAAGACAGCAAGTCTGCACCACATATACTTTTAGTTTTGTCTACATAAATTGTTACAGAATGTCATTAGGTCTAGACGCTTATGCAATATAGTGGGTGCCTGACTGACTGTCAAATTTTTAGCATTCACTCTTTGCTTTATGCTAGATGTCGGGAAAAGCAAAGGAAGGAATCCTTTCGGCTCCAAACAGTTAACCGCAAGCTCAGTGCTATGAACAAACTGTTAATGGAAGAAAATGATCGGTTGCAAAAGCAGGTCTCTGAACTTGTTTATCAGAATGGCTATATGCGCCAACAAGTGCATAATGTATGTATGCTTAAACTAAGCTTATCATACTTTCTATCTCACACGAAGTGGCTATCACAAAAAATACAATGTACTTGTTTGAATTAGTTTCATATTTGTGTTTGCTCTCCTGTCTACTTTATTTTCCATTAAACCAATGTTTGACAACATTCTTTTTTGCAATCCATTATGAACAATAGTACAATGTTATAAAAGAATTGTCATGTTCCAATTTCAACTCTTAAGAACTCACTAGCTCTTCGATGCTGGTGAACCTTGTACGGATATTACTACATGTTACTGAACATTCAGGCATCTGTGACCACGACAAACACCAGCTGTGAGTCTGTGATTACGAGCGGTCAGTATCAGCATCAGCAAAGCCTAACAGCTCAGCCTCAAAGAGATGCTAATAACCCAACCAGGTAATCATAGTATATTGGTCATGAACACTCTAGTTTAGTGCCTAACAGTTTGTCGTGTTTGGGGACATTTCTGTTGCAGTCTTCTTGCAATTGCAGAGGAGACCTTGGCAGAGTTCCTGTCAAAAGCTACTGGAACTGCTGTTAATTGGGTTCAGATGGTTGGGATGAAGGTGACATTTTATAGACTATTGACGACCTGGTTTAGCCCAACTTTCTGTGTTCGAGTTGTATAACACATAGTTCTTATTATCTATAATAGCCTGGTCCGGATTCCATTGGAATCGTTGCTGTTTCTCACAATTCTATCGGGGTTGCAGCTCGAGTCTGTGGCCTTGTGAGTCTAGAGCCCACCAGGGTGAGCCATTGCTTACTGAATTCTCATTTTGTAAATCTGCTTCCGTTTAACCCAAGTCGTGTGTATTGGGGACCTTAGGTTGCGGAGATTCTTAAAGATCGTCCTTCTTGGTATCGTGATTGCCGTTGCCTTGATGTGCTTAGTGTAGTTCCAACCGGTAATGGGGGAAATATTGAGCTTATATACATGCAGGTTCGCTCTTTTCATATCTTCTATACATTTTAATTCTGACAAGCTGGTACACCTTGATGTTTATATAATTTGGTTGTATTTTATCGCATCTATACAGACATATGCACCTACTACCTTGGCAGTCGCCAGAGATTTTTGGACACTGAGATACACGACAGCTCTTGAAGACGGCAGTCTTGCGGTATGAATTTTGTCATCAATATTCTGTTTCCAAGTAAGAGCATATACATTAGGTTGAAACCTTTCTTCCAGGTAAGTGAGAGGTCATTGACTCCTGCAGCTGCTGGCCCAGCTAGGCCACCTGCTCCAAGCTTTGTACGAGGTCAAGTACTTCCCAGTGGTTTTTTGATTCGACCATGTGAAGGTGGTGGCTCGATGATTCACATTGTCGATCATATCGATTTAGATGTGAGTTTTCATTTTCCTTGTATCTTTGAGGTTTATTGCCGATGTTTTTTTATTGGCTATATCTCTCACGCCCCAGGCATGCAGTGTTCCTGAAGTTCTAAGACCCTTGTATGAATCACCGAAACTTTTGGCACAGAAAATGACCATTTCTGTAAGCCTTATTGTTTGTTGGTTAACTGCTCCACTCTTGCTTTTTCACTAGTTGTTCTCCACTTTTACAGGCCCTTCGCCACCTAAGACAAATCTCTTCTGAGGCTAGTGGTGATGTTCACTGTGGAGGGAATCAGCAACCTTCTGTTATGAGGATCTTGATGCAGAGATTGAACAGGTAATGATATTGATTCCATCTTGCTGTCTCTTCTTTCCCAACTTTGATGTATTTAAAACTGAAAGTTCTCGTGTTTGCATTGATATTGCAGAGGTTTCAATGATGCAGTAAATAACTTTGCCGATGATGGTTGGTCTTTACTGGGCAGCGACGGCATTGATGATGTGACTGTTGCTATAAATTCTTCCTCAAATAGAATTCTTGGATCTCAGGTTAATTCTTCAGCAATGTTTTCAACTCTGGGAGGTGTTCTCTGCGCGAAAGCATCAATGTTGCTGCAGGTCTAATCTAAAGCATCTGAGAAGTTCTTTTACTGTCATTCATTGAATGATATATCATTTGATAGCAATTGAAATTTTAGAAAACTGGTTTGTTTTTATGAAGAATGTGCCACATGCAACACTGGTTCGATTTTTGAGGGAGCATAGATCAGAATGGGCTGATAGTGCTGTTGATGCTTATTCTGCTGTATCATTGAGAGGCTGTACCTATTCAATCCCTAGCGTTCGAGCCAATTCTGGTCTTTTGGGCCATCAGGCGATACTTCCTCTTGTTCACACTATCGAACATGAAGAGGTAACTTTTTTTTTCCTTTGTTTGGTGATTGCTTCCATGGATGTTATCTTTATGCTCTTTGTAACTCCAGTCGTTGGAGGTGGTCAAGCTCGAGGGCCATTGTTTCAACCAAGATGCCAATTTGTCGAGGGATTTGACCTTGTTACAGGTTTGTCTTGTCTAGGTTGTCTTGCTCTCTAGAATTGATTGGTAAATGGTTTAGGTTTTCTGTATTGCAGCTTTGCAGTGGAATTGATGAGAATGCTATCGGTGCCTGTGCTCAGCTTGTTTTTGCGCCCATTGATGAATCTTTTACTGACGATATTCCTCTGCTGCCATCGGGCTTTCGTGTTATTCCACTGGAACCTAAATCAGTTGAGTATCTTGAAGTGAAGCTTATATTGATGTGTTCACAATTGATTCTCCTGTTGGTGTTGATAATTCTTTTAATGATTTTCTGATTAATTGGATGTTTGAGTCAAATGTTACCACGTGGACGAGCCAAGTTAGAGACCGAGGGGATTCGACTTACCCATACTACTTTTGTGACTTGGCTTGTATAACTACTGTAGGATTCTTCTGCTCCTTCACGAACTCTCGATTTAGCATCCACACTAGAGACTGGTTCTGGTGCTTCTGCATGCTCCATTAATGAGACTGCTTCAACTGCATACAACATGTGATCGGTCCTCACAATAGCCTTCCAATTCACATATGAGAATCACTTTCGAGATGATGTAGCAGCAATGGCTCGGCAATATGTTAGAAGTGTGGTTGCCTCAGTGCAGAGAGTTGCTATGGTTATTTCTCCGACACCAGGCCTTCCCATTGGATCCAAAAATCTTCCACCTGGCTCTCCTGAAGCTCACACTCTAGCACAATGGATTTTCCAAAGTTACAGGTAATCTCGTACTTGCCTGTTAAAGTGGTTTCTTTTCAGTGTCTATTAAGATAAGCATTAGGATAGAATAACCGAGCGATACACTTCAAGGTTTTCTTGCTTTCCAGCATTGATCGCCTAGATGAATCTTCATACTGGCTTAAAAGTTTGTGTTCTAGGGCTCAAACTGGAGCTGAACTCCTTCAAATAAACTCACAAGCTAACAATCCCTTGTTGAAAGTGCTTTGGCATTGTTCAGATGCGATTGTGTGTTGTTCTTTAAAGGTAGGTTTATTTTCTTTTCTCCTTACATACAAAGAGTTTCTTCATATACCGGCTATTATACTCGTGTTATTGCATTTGATGCATATTTATAAATTTTCGATGGGTATGTCTAATTCTGTATCGGCCCTACAATGTACCAATACTTTTGCAAACCACCATTGTTCTATTAGTATGTGAAAGAAATTGGTCCTTATCGTTTATAAATTGTTTTGTATAGCTACTTGATGACCTACATCGCAAACCATGGTCTGAAATGGTGGAAATGTAACATCATTTGCAGGCCTCACCTGTTTTTACCTTCTCCAACCAAGCTGGTCTCGATATGCTGGAAACCACTCTGATAGCGCTGCAAGACATTACACTGGAAGCCATCCTCGACGACAGCCGTAAGCTGCTTTGCTCGGAGTTCCCGAAGATCATGCAACAAGTCAGTAATTAACAAGTGAAGCTGTTGCTTCCATTTGATCTTATGTCTAGTTTGCTAAAACTTTTGTTCCATTTTCTCCAAATTGTAGGGCTTTGCTTATCTTCCTGCCGGTATCTGCCTGTCGAGCATGGGGAGGCCGGTGTCATACGAACAGGCTGTTGCATGGAAGGTCCTGAATGAACAGGGTTCGACCCACTGCCTAGCTTTCATGTTTGTGAATTGGTCGTTCGTCTGAATGCTCTCAGTTATTCTGGTTTTGCGAACTTGAACAGTTGATGAAACTACATAGTTATGCTTCTGTTTTCGCGTAAGCTTGAAATATCAATCTGATAGTCCAATACATCTTGCTATCTCTTTTATTTTCAGCTGATCTACTGGTTCACAAAGAACAGTTGCAAATTTGCACTGAAATTTGTTTATAATTTGTTAATCAAACTTCAAGTGCAATGTGTATATACTGTCCTTGTATAATTATTGCCTTATGAAATTGTTTTTTTGTTATTATCTTTCATAATTACTCTTTGCGTCGTGTAAGAACCCTACCAATGTCGCCGACTCCTCCCAAACCATCATACATACTGCTGTTGATTCCTCCTTGGAGCATTCCGATTCCTATTGCTACTCCAGATCAACAGCATCCATCTGATGCTCACTCCTCTTCAGGTAAAGACCTCTGTCCCAAAGTGTTGCCACTATTTGTTGTGTGATTTTACATCCTTAAAGCTATAGTTTATGCGATTTCGTTATCATGAGCATACTTTTCAAGTTTTGCAACTTGTGATATTACAGGCCTTAGTTGACAAACAAGCAAAAGAAGAAAGGGAACAGAATCACTGAAACAACAAAAGAACCTGGTTTACTCGCAAATTTGGGTTAAAGCTTACAGAATTACAGTGACTGCAAGAACACATGCAAAATATCATAACAAAATTAGTCAGAGAAGCTCAAATTGTTGCTTTTCTAATATGCTTAAGCTTCTATAGATGATATGGAGAACCAGCATATGGTGTGCTAACTGGAACTATAAGAATGAAACCATTTGTGTACGTCACCATGGTCCATGTCTCCATATTGCAGTAAGCAGTCAGAAACACTTCAGCATATCACAATATGTTTCGATGTTCGAAGCATCTATGAAAACTCACCTGGTGTAATCACATTTCAAACTGCTGGTCACATTGTTCCAAGCCAATAATGCCGCCCCGACGGCTGGCTCCACCTGCCGAAAAGAACAATGCAATTGAATTCAATCAGGTAATTAGGTTCTCAAAGGATTTGATGCCATTTTCTAGTAGTAGTTACTGAAAGAAAGTTGCATGCTTATTGTTCGATAGAGGTTTGTGTTATTTGGGATAAGTTGTTAACATGATGAACAAAGATTGACCGAGATAGTGATCATAATAAGTTCGAAATGACAAACCTTGGGACGAACTGGATGAACTCCGGGATATATCTTGGTTATGGAATCTATGACTTCTTTCCCGATGTCCCAACTTTCATTTTCTTCCAGGACGCTCCCAACCATGACAAGAGGAAAATAATCTTTTCCATCTGCAATGGGAATTTCAGTATCGCAACATGCCAAAACCGAAATATCAACAGAACTAGAAATGTTTGTTTGACACTTAGAATAAGCCTAGGTTACCGATGAATGTGACTGTAACAGAGTGAACTAGGAGTTCAACAATGACTGATGGAATAGGATGACTCCATGACAGATGATTCAACTATTATATGTACCTTGACCACACAATTCAAGCCTCTGCACGACTGCTTTCACACTGGAACTCAACTCTAGGACTGAATCGTGTAAAATTTTGTTTGCGACTTCATCACCAGCTTCAGCACAAGATACTACTGCTGGTAAGAGTTTTGCAATACGAGCCCATGAAGGATCTGCATATGTCCACCTGCGTAGCGAATAAATCAATTCAGTAAATGCAAGCTTTTTAAAATACACTTTGAAAGGATTTCTAAGAGGATAAATGAATTCAGGAATCTTTTATTGATGGTTTTAGCATCTGACTTGAATTATCTGCTATGCTAAAGCAAGACATATCTAATTCAAACAAAAGAAGGCTCAAAGTGGAAACATGATATACCTATCTGTTTCTAAGAGCCAAACTGAGCACAAAATTCTAATATGCAATGCTTTTGGTTGAGATTCATATGCAATAAGGTTGCCGATAGAAAGTGAAGAGGAGTACCCAATTAGTTCATCTGGCGAAGAAAGACGAAGCATGCTGAGAATCTCATACGTAAGCAGTGTTTGAGGGCCACGACCATCGTGAGCCCTCATTATGGCTGTCAATGCTCGAGCAGAAATGCCATAACCACTGTGTTGTTAAGTCAGACAATCACTATATCTTCAATAACAAACTATAACATAAATATAAAATAAAATTATATATTGCATAATAAGAAATACACTCGACGGAATAATCTGGATTGACTCATTCATGACTGATTTGAAACAACTATCTATTTAATCTTCACTTCTAGTAGTGCATCCCTAATGGTTATTTAATAGTGTCATTTGATCTGGTCTCTGCATAAATTATACCAGTTTGTCTTTTGAACGAACATACAATTTTCTAGACAATCATTGATTCAACAAGTTATTTATCATCCAAGAAAAGGCTCCTTTTTGTTGTACCATTATGTTATGTCTGTGCAAATCATACTACTTTTGTCCATGCTATGAACATACAATTTTTAAGACAATATCAGGGAATTGTCAAGTTGGCAGGTTTAAGAGTACATCGATTTTTGTCAGCATAACAAGGCTCACTAAGTTTTCATTATGTAACGATGAGAACTAAGTGTAGAAGGGCAACAACATTAATCCATATCAGATGGACTGACCTTCCCCAATCTCCCAAAATAGGTCCGGCTCCTGCAGCTCGGGCTTCTCTGCCATCTTCAGTGAAGCCATAAGCAATAGTACCAGTGCCAGCAATCAGTACACATCCATGGAGTTTGCCCATAGTTCCACTGGCCAAGGCCGCAACAGCATCATTTTCTACAAATATCTTGACATGGTCTGGGAAAATATTTCTGAACCAAGAGGAAGAGAGTATCGGTATCATTCATCGATAGACTGTGGTATCATTCATCGATAGACTGTAAAAGGATTTTGGAATAGTATGCGGTAAATGTCTACCAAGCAATAAGAATTCTCTTGGATCTACAAATATAAATGTTATCCTAAACTAAGTCGATCAAGAAACCAGAATCATCAATATAAGCCATGATGCTTAACTTTGTCCGATAGGAAGTATATTCATAAACAACCACAATAATGCACCATTGAAATTTATGTGAATATGGAAAGCAATGAATAACAAAGGAACTTTCACCTTTCATTTCTTTTTTTAAGCCAATACATGCACCTGAATGCAAATGAAATCAACTGAAGTGTGATAATGTTCATCTTAATCAATTAGGAGGCAAAACGTTTTCTTAATTTACGCTGAATAAAATAGAGATTGATCTGTTAAAGTAGTTCACCCTTGACCCTTCATCACACTCTTGGGAGTCAAAACTATGTTATTTGTGTATGAAAATAGCAAGTATACCATCACTCAATAAGTAAATATCATTAAAAGAAGAAAGCCAACTCGAGGACAAGAGAAAAACATTATGAGAATGTGATTTGCAGAAAATCCATAGGCTAGAATAAACTCTAGGTGGCCTATTCTATACAGAAGATTAAGAAGAATACAAGTTATTCGAAGAAAAGATTTGATGCCAGTATGCAACATGCTGTACCAAGTCTGTTCAGGCCACCATTACTGGTTTAAAAGAATGATTCATAAGAAGAAAAGAAATCCTCTAGCAGCTCTTAGTAAGACCTACTGATCCAATTTCATGTATATCAAAGTAAAGGACTAGTAAAATTTACCTGAGCCAGTAGTGTGTTCTTTCTTGATCACTAGGATGATTGACACCGGCTAAGGCTAAGCAAACAGCCCGAACTGCAGAACGATTGGAACCTGCCTTCCAAAGGGCTTCAGCCATAACCTTCTCTATCGTTTCTCTAGCAGTGATTTCTATACGATTTCACAAAAAGAAGGAACCATTAAAGAGTAAAACAAAGGTTGTTAAAGTTAAGGTTGTGGATAAAAGCAAGTAAATTGTCTCATTCCATACAAACTCATCTCTACTAAATGACTTCTTTGAACTAAGAATTGATCAAACAAATCACAATTGCAATTTAAAATAATGACATTAACTCCTAAAAATAGAGCCCAAGAATCCATATTCTTCTGCATCAAAACATTGACTAGAAAATTGAAGAATGCAGATCATACAAATCATTTCAAGCCCCTAAAATTGTCACTTAGAGGTTTTTCTTTCTAAAGCTTCAGTTGAATCCACTGTGTGACTAGGTTGGGAGTGCATTGCAACTATGAATAACAATTTTGTTAACTAACGGAAACAATTCACGGTGTTTCAGCAAATACAGCTCGTCAATCCAAAGAAAGCGGCACCTTTCGATGTCAGAGAGTACCTCCGACGGAGTTATGGTTGGAGCATCCGGAGACGGCGCGGGAGAGGACGGGGAGCGGGCCATGGAGGCGGCCGGCAAAAGAAGGCATGGCGGCGGATATGCAGACGCAGACGGTGTCGGAGGCGCCGCCGTCGAGGCCGAGGATGACGTCGGCGCTGCCCCTGCTCGCCGGAGACGCCATCTCGAAATCCCACACCTCGCTGCTCCTGTATCTCTTCATCGTCAGCGTTTCAAAATCAAGCTGCAGGGCAGCCACGAGTTCTTTACCGGCAGTTCTTCTTCTTCTTCTTCTTCCTCCTCCTCCTCCAAAACCTCTTCTTGCGGTAATGCCAACGCTGGCACTGGCAGTGCCGCCTGAGAAAGCCTCCATTTTTATACTGAGCTCCTCGATTGGGGACGACGAAAGAGCCGAGAAGGAAAGGAACGACAGCTATCGACAAATTTCACCAAAAAGAGTTGCATTTCTTTTTCCTCCCTCCATTGGAAAATTTTAGCTTGCAATTTAGCCAATTAGCCCTCCACTTTCACTAAAATACAATTCCCTGAATATTACTGTAATTAGACCCCTATATATTTGAATATTACATTTAGTCATGTTAAAATAGACTGATAAGCTCAACATGACTCAGCTTCTTCAGCAAAAGGTAGAATTCGTCATCCCAGCAGTTCCACACGGTTGGTCCTACGACCATCTATGAGGAGGCAAATCGAAAAGCTACAGTTAATCACGACGGAGGAGGATATTATCTCGGCTTCATCGAGATTCGATCTTTGTCTATTTTAACAACTCTGTTTCATCGTAATTAACTCAACTATATCCCGAAAACAACATGAGTTAACAATTTGAATCAAATGTCATCATCTACCACCAGAGATTGCGCATTTAAAATATATGCAAGAATTAAAAAAATAAAGAAATACTAAGAAAATTAAAAATGATGTTTTAAATCTCTTTAACAATTTTATAGTTTTTTAAATTGACTCACCTATTTCTTCAGTGTCAAATATGATCTAAATTGAGTCGGAGCTGATTTACACCTCTAATTTAGTTCAACTTTGATGGTTTTTTTGTCAATTAAAACCTTTAGGGGAAAAAAAATAGAATGTTGCCGGCTCTATTTAATATGAAAACTTATTGCTTAGCTTATCCATGCAAGATAACAATGAGTTTACATGAGAATTTTTTATAATAATAATATCTCATTATCTAAGTAATTTTATCACTATTTTATAATAAAAAAATATTTTTTAAAAAAACATATCAATCTTTCCTCGTTATTTTAAAGGGAACAAATGATTGATAAGTGTCATTCCCCTTATTTTTTTAATAGATAAATAAAATATGAAAAGGTTCTTCCTTGCTGCATTTGTCTCATCCACATGATCCTGTTTCTTCCTTCATTATTATGATTATGATTATTATTATTTTATTACAAATGGTGAATTCTTTATCTCTTTTTTTTATTATTTATTTTTTTTATAAGTTGGGAAGTGCGATAGTGCCATTTGTTGCACCACTAAGAAAGAGCCCCAAATGACAAACCTAATGAAAACAAGAAGTAGAGGACAAAATATTTAACTGCCGCTATTAATTAATTTAATTACTAGTCTCCGCTCATGCCAAAGTTCTTAAATGATTATTTATTGTTCTAAATTTTCATTAATATTGAGATACTTTTTGTGTTTTTATTTTGTCTTTAAAATGTCCTTGTTTTAGAATTAAATAGCAGTAACGTAAGGATTTTTTGGGGTTAATGAAACTTTGAATTTATTAGCATTGATTTTTAAAATCTATTAATGAATTATAAAATTAAAATTATAAAATCAATATTTCTAAAAATTATTAAAAATATTATATAATAATTTTAGTTAAAATTGCTACATAGTCACTTTTACTAAATTTTAAATCTAAAAAGATAATTTTGTTTTAGAAGTCTATTCAAAGTGACTAAATAATTCTAAACGATTCGAATTAAATTGACATATTTAAATATGAATAAATAAATATACTCTAGAAAACTATTAAACTCCATCTATATATTTTTAAAATAATTAAACACTTGAAAATTTAAATTAACAATTTTATTTAAATTTTGAATTTAATTTCAAAATTACTACCTAATTACAAGGTTATTAAGGTCCATTCATATTTTTTAAATAATTAAATAAATTAAAAATAAACATATAATAATTCTGATGAAAAATTACTATATAATTATTCTTTACTTAAATTTTAAATTTAAATATATAAATACACTTAAAAATATTTTACCCAATTATTTAATGCGTCCACTCCTCAACGGCTAGTTTTGGTTGTCTCCGATTAATGCGCTTTGACGACGTTACGTTTCTCCGATTAGCCGGCGCTAAATCCTCTCGAGGATGTCTCGGTTTCCTCCGGCCAAAGCGACGGCGAACCATGAATATCTTCAAGATGCCCTCCGCTAAAATTGGGAACCAGTGAAGTATTCCTTTTGATCATATATCTACATTTCATCTCGGGGCACTGGATTTGCGAGGTTCGACTGTCGTTACGTTGCGCATTAGGTTTTCCATCCTCTCAAATAAACAAAGATCGAGATTTACTTGTTTCTTGCTTTATCATTGTCATTTTCTAATGATTACTGTGAAGTTTGACTTTTGCGAGGTTTGCCTCTTGATTTCTTGTTTCTTGCTTGGTTAATTTGGGCGATAATCTGTGAAGTTTGTTTACTTTTTTTTTTTTTGTTTCCTTCCTTGCAGATGCTCTCAGGACGAGCAAACGAGAAATGGGGGTTGCGACACGAGGTAGAAACCTCATGATGTGTTTAGGGTTTTACTATGATAGGGAACGAGTACCGATTTTCTACTAAGGAAAAAACACTGTTTTGAACTTGCTTCTAGATTTTCAATCAGTCAGGTTGGTATGCAGTAGTTGATTCAAGTTTCAGACAAATGATCATTGATTTGCCTTATTTAGGAACCGAAAGCTAGGTATGATCTTCAGAAAGTGAACCATGGTCAGGAATCATCCTCAATTGGAGTGATTGAAGTCACTCCTAAAAAAACTGGTGATCTGCACAACAACCTTATTAACCTACTTACTTCCTTCCCAGTAATTAAACACAGGAATGCTTTGTGTTTAAAACAAATCTATCTTCAACTATGGCAATCACCACTTGAATCATATGACACACCGAACAAAAGGATACTAAATCACCTAGTATATATTGAATCCCCCATGGTATTGAGGTGTACTATGCATTCTTGATTCTTCACCACCTAGTGCTTCTTTGTATGTGCTATATTTTCAACTACTGACCATCTCATTCTATCTTTGCTTCAGGTGTAGAAAGAGAGATAGCTTTGCTGCAACTGGAGGTATGTCTGTGCAAGCAGTTATATTGAATAATCTCTGAACTTTATTTCCTCTTATTTCTTTTTCTGAAGAAAAAAAAGGTTCATTGCAGGAGAAGAAATTGGTTGTAGAGATCAAGAAGACTGCACAAACTGGGAATGAGGAAAGTTTCTTCTGCACTTTGCAACTAAGATATATTTCTTCTTACTGTAAATGTCACATGGAACTTGTATTTCATTTTTAAAACACATCATCATCATTATTCTACAGTTTGAGGCGATGATCCGATCAGGTTTATTCGGGTTGCATCACATACCCCCTCCAAATTGATCTAAGGAATGGAGTCGAATGAAGTCTGATTGAATGAGTAGGAAGTCATTAGTGATAGGGTAGAATTACCTTCCTGCTCGATGACTTTATTGGATGAAATACACTGAGAATACCAGAAGTCCAATTTTGCCCTAGCCGAAGAGAGGAACTTCATCTCTTGGTCGTGGGGATAATAATGATAAGCATACTGAGAATAACAAAAGACCTATCCTACCCCGACTGGGGAGAGGAACTCAATCTCTCGACCATGAGGATAATGATCAGAATGCCATGAATATCATAAGTCCAATCGTACCCATACTAGAGAGAGGGACTCGATCCCTCAACTAGAGAATGATAATCAAAATGCCAAGAATAGCTCTTTGTATTGAGGAAAAATAGAAACATAATTTTTCTTTAGCAAAAGCCAATCGAACTGAATTTTCTAAAATAATGAGAAATAACAAAAAAAAGTTAGTCAATTAAGTACATATGTAATAAAAAAATCAGTTTAAAAAATATTTAGGAACCCAAAATAAGTTCCTATCTACTGGATTAGTTAAAAATTTCGGGGTCACATAATTTCTAAGTATTTTCCTAAGTTGGCCCTTGTGATTCTTAATGTACCAATTCAAACCTTCTGGATAATAATTCTTTTTTTGTCGCAGACATGTAATATCAATTTCCATTTCGCAACTAAATTTTCTAAATTTTTATTTCTATTTTTTAAGTTATCAAATATGCTTAAATTTTTTAAATTTTTATTTCTATTTTTATTTCCATTTCGCAAACATGATGTAGATAATTGCTATTTCAAATTCAAAAGTTTTCTCCTATTTTTGCATAAATTATTAAAAAGAGATTTTATAGTAGAAAATAATTCGTCAAGAGGTAGTTTACATACCTCACTTACCATGTCGTCATATCTATCACTTAGTGGTTCATCATCGCTGCTGCTTTCATCGGATGACTCTCCCCCTTTATCGATGTTCATCTCTGATGTGCTTTTCTTCATCGTCCTCCTCTTGATGACTTGTCATTAGAGCAAGTCCAACATACTCTTCGTATTCTAAATCATCGAAAGACGTGTCATCCCACGTTGCTTTCAGTGCTTTCTTCTTCTTAGGTTGGTAATCCTTCTTTTTCTTGAGTTGGGAGCAGTTGTCTTTTATGTGACCTTCTTCGTCACAGTTGTAGCACTTGATTGTCCGTCTTTTCGGAGATCGCCTTTTTGCCTACATCCTCGAAAACTTATTAGTTTTAACAAACTTTTTAAATTTCTTTACCAAGTACGCTTTTCCTTCTTCGTCATCCGAGGATATGGATTTTGGTTTTGATGTGTTCTCGTTCAAAGCTACATTGTTCCCCTTTTTATTTCCTACAAGTTTCGATTTGTGAAGTTCAAATGTGAAAAATAGATTCTCAAGTGTAATTATCTTGAGATCCTTAGCAATAAAAAATGAATTGACAAAGGAAGACCAATCGGAATTTCTTGGAAAAGAGTTTAAAGCATACCTTAGCGAATCTCAGTTACTTACCTTTTCTCCGAGATTCGTTAGTTCAATTATTAAACCCTTTATTCTAGCGTGTAAATGAGCTACCTTTTCGCCTTCGTCCATCTGGAGGTTCGTTAGCTAATTCAGGAGCAGATCTGTCTTGGCGAGCTTGGCCTCTGCGGTACCATCGTGTAACTCTAGGAATTTTTCCTAGAGTTCTTTTGCTGATGCATAATCGTCGATTCGGTTGACCTTTTGCATCGGGAGAACTGAAAGCAAATGGAACACGACTTTTCCATTTGCCACAAAAGTCAGCTTGATCTTTCTTGCTCCATTTGGTTATATCTTTCTCTTTTGAAGCTGCAAAACCGGTTTGCATTATTAAAAATAACTCAAATTCGGTCGTGAAGAATACCTCCATTTTGCGCCTCCGTTTGGCGAACTCCCTCTCAAATCTTGGCGAGTAGATGATGGGTCCAACCATTTTATAAACAGTGTTGCAGTTGGCAGTTAGTCCTTCTGCAGCGTCCTTGCTCTGATACCACTTGTAGGATCGAGGTGGACAGGCTAGAGGGGGGTGAATAGACGGATTAAGAAATAAAGAATAGACACTTGTCTTTTTTAAACTTGGTTGCAACTGGATGGTTACTTCCAAGACAATTGAAGCTCAACTAAGAAACTCCTTTAGGTGGAGAAGCCTTTACAAGTTAAAGTACACAAACTTAGAGAGAGTTTACAAGCAAATTGAATATTTAACTCTAAACTTCTAGCCTATTTATAACCTTAGACAGTTGATCTTGATCGTTTGTCATAGATGGGATTTTATCCTAGCCATTGATCCGTAGATAAGATCTTGATTGTTGATAAGAGATAAACTTAAATCTCAACCATTGATCAAAGATAAAATTATCTTTGATGAGAAATAGATCTTTATCGATTAATAAGGCTGAACTTTATCTTTTTTGATTAAACCTTCGGCCAGTTCAAAAACTTTTATCTTCTTTGATCAAACCTTCAGCTAACCTTATCCTTTAATTGTCTTTGCCTCGAAGTATTCCTTTAAGCTTGAAGAGATAAAGTCTTCCTTTCCTTTTATCTTCATAGCTTCTCAAGGGCTTTATTTGGTCTTCAAAGTCAAGTGTCAACCTTTGACTTGATCATTTCTGGCCAACCAAAGTTAGGCTCACCCGAACCCGACTCCGATCTTTCGCCCCTCGAGCGTACTTCCTCCTGGCTTCTCGTCTCTCGGACGTTGCGCACGTCTTTCTCGTTCTACCAGCATACTCTTCCGCAGCTTCCGGGTCCCTTGGATTGCACTGAACCCGTCAGCTCACTTCCCCGTGCAATTCTTCTCGCCCGCTACGTTTCATGCTCAACTTCTTTCGTTCCTAAGTTCCTGCACACTTTGCAGAGGGATCAGAACAACAAGAGGACCTAACTAACTTGATTGATCACAGCAAAACTAACCGGGGCATCAACAATATCAACTCTCTGATCTTGTGAAACTTCGCATTAATATGTTTGGTCCTTGCATGATACACTTGATTCTTCGTCAAATAGATATCACTTTAGCTATCAGAATACAACTTGACTCCACCTTGTTCAACACTTAGTTCTCTGATTAACCCTGAAAGCCACAATGCTTCCTTAACTGCTTCAGCTACTACCATGTACTTTAATTCAGTAGTGGACAATGCAACTATAGGTTGTATCATGGACTTCCGACAGATAGGTCCTCCTACCACAGTGAACACATACCCACATTCTGTCATCCAAATTTTCTACATAGTCTGCATACAAATATCCTGTAACTGAAAGATCACTCTGTTGTCTGCGAATTCGATGTCATAATTTGTAGTATTCCTCAAGTATCTGAAAATCCACTTAACTGCATCCTAATATTATCAACTAAGATTTGAAAGAAACTTGCTCACCATGCTAACAGCATGCACCAAATTAGGTCTTGTGCAAACTCTGACATACATAACAAAACCAACTACACTGGCATAAGGAAAGTTATTTTTACATCCATCTGTTCCAATTACAAATCATGATGTGCTACCAAAATCAACACCATCCTGATAAATGTATGTCTGGTTGGGAATCCTATGTGATAAAATAAAATTTCGCAGCGGAAAAATAGGATCCCTCGAGTGATCTATGCGAAAAATCCATACAAGTTTAGATCTATGAAATCCTATCTAATAGGATTTACCTTTGATGCGTGCCTTTCGCTTATCCCGCTCGTCCAAAGGTTGTCGGATCTCTAGCACGTTCAAGTGTCCGTGCCTCTATGCGTATCCATACTAACACTCAAAGAATGAGACTTTTGGTATTCCCTCATCTGTATAAGGCTTTTAGTATTCTCTCATCAATGCATAAGGCTTTTTGACATTCTCTCATCAATGCATGATTAATCTACATTAATCATGCATGATGAATCAAATCTATTTATCAACTTAGTTTAATTTGAGTCTAACTCAAATCCAACCAAATTAAATCTAATTCAAGTCTAGGTCATCCAATGAGCTTAATTGTTC
>JBBMKF010000065.1:2414594-2426715 GCA_037834155.1 Curcuma caesia | reverse complement strand
TCATCCTGTTACCCTACTCACTCGTAGCAACACATGACCACTTATTTGATGTGATAAATTAATTCAATATTTTTTTTAAACAAATTAAGATTTAAGATTAATTTTAGTGTAGAGATGAGAATATTGTGTACAAATTTGATTTTCAATTTTCTCACTTATAGGAAGTGAGAATTAAAAATTGTGATATGCTATGTGTTTTCGCATGCATGACATCCTTCCTTGATTAAGTGCACGGGACGTCCGAATCACTTCTAAGCCCCTTGATTCATTTTGACTCATATTCAATTGCGAACACAGTGTACACTCATCTCCATCTGTATATATATAGTATTGAGATTTAATAAAAAATACTTATAAATATGTATTAATTAAACATGCACGTATAAAATTAATTTTTATCTAAGATTTAATATTTGAATGCTATAATAAAAAATTTAACAGAAACTGATCAATTTATTTATTTACGTGCTAAAACTCAATTAATCTTTTATTAATTATCGATCAAATATCAAAACATATTTAATAACTTTAAAAAATCACATTAAGGTCCTAAATAATTATAAACTATATTTTTTAAAACAAATTGGCATGTTGATTTTTGATTAAAATTTGATGTTTTAGCGGAAAAGGCATCATGGGCATGAATAGGAATAACAATTTCCCTATCTATCTGACTGTGTGGTGGGACCGTTAAGGTGACAGATTCCACAAAAAAACCTTTTTGCAGAAGAAAAGAATAACAATTTCTCTAGAATTTGATAAAAGATCTGATACCCGATATCCAAATAGAAAAAAAATGATAATCCCAATTAGTCGCATTGACCGGCCTGATCCCACGGAAGTTTCCCATCGGCCACCAAGGTAAATCGGGAAGCGCACGCAACGGCCAGCCCAGATGTTCAGCATCCTTTGATTGTGATCCTCATTTGGAGGAAAATTCTTGCAAATACGCCGTAGCTAGGGATCGAACCGCGGGTGCCTGAGTGACAACCTAGATGTCCTACCGCGGCACCATGGCCCAGGGGACTTCTATGCTAGTTACAGAGATCCTAAAGATGGGAGTCCAATAGACATCCTCTCATTATAAAGTTTGGGTAAAAATGCCAAATTATCAGCCTGGATGATTATAGTTACAACTTCCTTTGGATCAGCATGGTGTACATGTATATCTAGTGGGAAATTTAACTACAAAGCATAAACTGATGAACTTTGTGGTTCAAAAAGAGACAGGCTGGCTTAAATGTTGTGGATTAGTAACAAAGTATTGCAGACGATAGAACATGCTGATCTTGGGATAATATTCACCGAAATTTATGCCAATCGCAGCAGATAAAGCAAGACAAACAAAAAGTCATTAGAAAAGGACCTCAATGAAACAATTACTAGAACCCCAGAATCATGTATTAAAATGCATATGTTTATGCAGGTTATATTACTGAAAAGAAGAATTGAATCAGAATGTAAAAGACTTAATGTCAATAGTTAAGAGTAGGGGCAAGTGTTAAAACTATCAAAGTAACATACGAGATAAACTTGTCTGCATCCGTGCGCCAATGGAACAAGAGTTGCTGGTTCAACCTGAAAAAAAATAAATCAGGAAAGTATATATTTTGCATACTGCAAAAGAAATCAGAGAAGAAAAATAATTTGTAATTATTCCATAAGGCAAAGTTAGAGTGAAGGACATAGAAAAAATCTATAGATAATCATAACTTTTCTCAGATGATCAAGAGAACATTCAAACAACACCAAAGGTACAAATATGACGGGCTACCATTTTTCAGAGGGTTACATATAATTTTTCTAAAATGGAAGTTTGTTTTTTTTTAAATGGAGTGTGCAAGGAAAACTCCAACATAAAGGGTTGTTCATATAATTCACTCTAAAAGAGGATATACTGCATGGCATCCAATGTTAGACCAGAGATTCTCGCATTAAATCAAAGAACCTGCATGCATGAGATAGCATGTGTAGGAAATAATCAAATATTTTATTTTTCTTTGTATAGAGTCAATCATGGGTGCAAATAGGATATCATCAATTAAAGTAATTTGATAGAATAATTTATTTAGATAGAACAGTTTTCTTTCTTTATTTATTCCTTCTTCATTTATTAACTCTCATTGAAATTATAAAAGGGTGTCTTGGTTCATTAATATGAAAATAAGAGAATTTTTCTTCACAACTTTGTTTATATGGTATCAGATCTAATCAAACACGTGTGATTCTTCTCCTCCGAAGACAATGACGATGTCTACTGGTTCGACCAAGTCCACTGATTCTTCCACTCAACCCACTGTTGAAAAAATTTCTATCATCATCTCCTCTTGTTGGAAGTGATGCCTCATCTTTGCAAATTACTACCCATAAACTGAATGACCATAATTATTTGCAATAACCCCAATCCATGAAGATAACATATACGGCAGAGGTAAGTCGGGTTATCTTACAGGCAATTCTTATCAGCCCACATCAAGCGATGCAAAGTACCAGATCTGGCTAGCAAAGAATTCAATCGTGTTTGCCTAGTTGATTAACTCCATGGAACCCAACATTAGCAGTCACTATCTATGATTCAAGACAGCCAAGGAGGTGCGAGATGCATCTCAAAAGATGTATTCCGATATGAGCAATACTTCCCAGATTTTTGAACTACGATCGAAGTTGAAAGAATTGAAACAAGATTCAAATTTTGTGATAGTATTCTTTGATCTTCAAAATCTTTGATAGGAATTTGATCTATTTCTTGAAGAAAATTCAACGTGCGCTGATTGTAGTGTCAAAATTCACCGCAATATTGAAAAAGAGCGTGTGTTTGATTTTTTGACCAGTCTTAATTGTAAATTTGGATGAGGTACATGATCGTATTATTGCACGTGACCCATTTCCATCTCTTGAAGAAGCTTTGTGTCCGATGGGAAGAAGCTCGTCGTAAGGTCATACTTACCGATGTGATTATTGCACCACAATCCATCACACAGATGTTTTACACTCCTCTATTTGTTCCTAAAGCTCCTTAGTTCAATGTTAGCATGGATTTTGTATTGGGTCTACCCCGCACAACAAACTTGAAATTCTATTCTAGTTGTGGTTGACAGATTTTCTAAGATGGCACATTTTATAACTTGTAAGAAAACTGTGGATGTTGTCCGGATTGTCCATCTTTCCTTCAAGGAGATCGTGCGTTTACATGGTGTTCCTAGATCTATGACTTTAGATCGCGATACAAAATTCATCAGTCAATTCTGGAAGAGCTTATGGGAGAAACTGAAAACACAGTTGAACTTTAGCAATGCCTATCACCTCCAGACAAATGGTCAAACCGAGGTGGTGAATCGACGTTTGGGCAATCTTCTGAAGTGTCTAATAGGAACTAAACCGAAGCAGTAGGAATTGGCATTACCTCAAACAGATTTTGCTTATAATCGATCAAGAAATAGGACCACGGGTTTAGTCCTTTTGAGATTGTCTATGGGCGGAATCCATTTGGTGTATTGGATTTGGCCCTATTCCCCGTATAGGACGATTTGCCCTAAAGTAGAAGAGATGTCAGAGTATCTTCGGGGCATTCAGGAGCAAGTAAAACTGATCATTCATGACAACAATGCCAAGTATAAGACTTGGGTCGACAATCATCATCGTCAGATACTTTTTGATGTGGGTGATTATGTTTGGGCAGTTTTGACTAGTGATTGTTTCCCGGTTAGCGATTACAATAAACTTAAAGATCAAAAAATTGGGTCGTGTGGGATACTGCAGAAGATCAATGACAATGCATACAGGTTGCGCCTTCCGAGTCACATGAAGACTTCTGACGTTTTTAATGTAAAGCATTTGAGTCCGTGTTCAGGGGATACTGATGATACTTCTATAAATTCGAAGACGAGTTCTTTTCAACTTGGGGTGACTAATGTAGGATGATTCAAAAATTTTATTACTATTTTTATAATTTTTATTTTTAATAATTTTTAGAGTTTTTGAAATTTAGAGTAGTTTTGAAAATTTATATTAGTTTTAAAATTTTTTATTTTTTATTTTAGGATTTTTAAGTCCGTTTAAGATTTTTAGGATTTTGAATTTGTTAAGAATTTTTCTTAAGATTTTATATTTGAAATCCGTTTAAGTTTTTTAGGATTTCGAGTCTATTAAGAATTTTTCCTTTTTATTAGGAATTTTTCTTAGAGTTTGGGTCTATATAAACATCTTATGAGTTAATATTTAGGGGACAAGAAGTTTGGTTGATTAATAAAATTTTTTCTTTTTTGGCAAAAATCCTAGAAGTAGCGTCGTCGTAACCTTCTATCAGTTTTTCCAATTTCTCAAACATGTTCTCTCCTCAATTCTCCTCCAATATTTCGCCTCTAGAATAATCACTATTTTATCTGACATCAATTGGTATTAGAGCTCATCAGATCCGATGGAAGGTCATCGTAATCGTGGTCATGATGGTCGCGGACGTAATAATCAAGTTCTGATGGAAGAAGCCCAACACTGTGATCGTACTGTTCAAAATGTGATTATTGAAGATTTTTGGAGGCAAGTCGTAGCACTAACCTAGAATTTGGTGATGTGGGATTTTGAAGATAGAAGGAGCTATGACCGTGATTCCGCATCCACCTTCAACAACCCTTAACACCACCACGATAGGGTCTCAGAGCGTCAAAATCACGGTATGTAAACTTTGGTTTTCAAATTGATCTACCTGAGTTTTTAGGAACCTTACAAGCAAAAGGATTTGTTGATTGGCTCAACAAAATAGAAAGAATTTTTGATTATAAGGAGGTGCCCGATTGGATGAAAGTAAAGTTGATTGCCATTCGACTCAAGGGCTGAGCATCCGTCTAATGGGAACAACTACGACGCTCATGACAGAAACAAGGCAAAATCAAGATCATCGATTAGGAGAAGATGAAGAAGAAGATGAGAGCTCACTTCCTTCCTTTCGGCTACATTTAAATTCTGTTTCAATGACTTCACATATTGAGACAAGGTGCGAGATCGGTCGATGACTATACGGAGAAGTTCTACTAGTTGATTGCCCGAAATGACTTATCGGAGATAGAGGAATAGATGGTGGCCCAATACTTGGGGGGATTGCGCCAGCCCTTACAGGATGTCCTCAGTCTTCATTCATTGTGGACCGTTTCAAAGGCCTACCAGCGTGCATTGGCCTTTGAAAAACATCACAATCAGAAATCAATGGTTAGAGATGACCAAAACAGTCGATCTCGTCCTCAAGATTCGTGTCCTTCACAACAACAACCACAACAAAAGCCACCATAGGTTAATTCTAAATCTACTAAATGTTATCGTTATGATGAATAGGGTCACAGGGCCAACGAATGCAGGACATTTGCTCTTGCTAATCAGAAAGGCAAAAATTTATTGATCGAAGAAGACATGGACGATGGGAAAGAGACAATCGGTGAGCCAGTGCATGACGAGGATGAAGTTGACAAGGTGTTTTATGGTAATGGTCATGAAACCTTAGTTGTTCGCAAGAGTCTACTCACTCTGAAGGCCAACTCAGAAGATGATTGATTGAGAACTAATATATTCCACACTACTTGCACAGTTACGGATAAAGTGTGTATGATAATCATCGATAGGGATAGTTGTGAGAACGTTGTGTCCAATGAGGCTGCTCGAAAATTACAATTGAAGATGGACCACCATCCGAAGCCACACAGGTTATCATGGTTGAACAAAGACAATGAGGTAATAGTAGATTGACGATGCCTTGTATCATTTTCTATTGGCAGCAAATATTTCGATAATGCTTGGTGTGATGTGGTGAATATGGATGCATATCATGTTTTGTTGGCGCGACCTTGGTAGTATGATGGCAGTGCTATTTATGATGGGCGAAAGAATACTTATATTCTACACATCAAGGGGAAGAAGATCGTATTAATGCTACAGCGAGAAGGAACTACTCCAATTCTGCCAGCCAAGAGTACTAACTTGCTTTCTGTTTCCAAATTTATAGATGAGATGGAGCTTGGAGACGTAGTCTATGCTTTCCTGCCTTGTTGGGACAAGGCCACGACCATCGACGTTGCTTTACCAACAGAAGTACAGTAATTACGAGGAGATTTTATCGAGTTGATGCTAGAGAATTTTCCTCCTGAACTACCGCCTATGAGAGATATCCATCACCAGATTAATCTTGTTCCAGGGTCGAGTCTGCCCAATCGACCACCATATCATATTGGTCCCAAGGAGGTTGAAGAGTTACAACAACAGGTGGTGGACTTACTAGAAAGAGGTTATATCCGTGAGAACATGAGCCCCTGTGCATCTCCTACCCTACTAGTGCCAAAGAAGGATGGTTCGTGGCGTATAGGCATTAATAGCTGAGCCATCAACAAAATTACCGTTAAGTACAGATTTTTAATTCCTCACTTGTATGATATGTTGGACTAGCTATCCGGTTCAAGGGTATTCTCCAAAATAGACCTTAAAAGCGGATTCCACCATATCAAGATAAGGTCAGGAGATGAATAGAAGACGGTGTTTAAGACACAACATGGATTATACGAGTGAATGGTCATGCCTTTTGGATTGTCGAATGCACCTAGTATATTCATGAGATTCATGCATCAGATCTTACGTGTTCCTAAAGTTCCTTGGTTCGATGTCAACATGAATTTTGTGTTGGATCTACCTCGTACCCAACGAACTTAAGATTCTATTCTAGTTGTGGTTGATCAATTTTCTTAGATGACATATTTTATAGCTTGCAAGAAGACTATGGATGCTGTCCGGATTGTCCATCTTTACTTCAAGGAGATCATACGTTTATATGACGCTCCTAGATCTCTTGCTTTAGATCGTGACACAAACTTCATCAGTCAATTTTGGAAGAGCTTATGGGGGAAAACTGGGAACACAATTGAACTTTAGCAGTGCTTACCACCACCAGACAGATGGTCAAACCGAGGTGGTGAATAAAAGTTTGGGCAATCTTCTGAGGTGTCTGACAGAAACTAAACTAAAGCATTGGGATTTGGCATTACCTCAAGCAGAATTTGATTATAACTGATCAAGAAATAGGACCACGGGTTTAAGTCCTTTTGAGATTGTCTATGGGTGGCACCCATTTGGTGTGTTGGATTTGACCCCTATTCCATGTATAGGATGATTTTATCTTAAAGTAGAAGAGATGTTAGAGTATCTTTTGGACATTCAAGAGAAAGTGAAACTAATTATTCATGACAACAATACCAAGTATAAAACTTAGGTCGACAGTCATTGCCGTCAGGTACTTTTTGATGTGGGTGATTAGATTTTGGCAGTTTTGACTCATGATCGTTTCCTGGCTGGCGACTATAATAAACTTAAAGATTGGAAGATTGGCCGTGTGAGATGCTGAAGAAGATCAATGACAATGCATACAGATTGCGCCTTCCGAGCCATTTGAAGACTTTCGACATTTTTAATGTGAAGCATTTGAGTCCGTGTGTAGGGGATGCTGATGATACTTCTATGAACTCGAGAATGAGTTCTTTTCAACTTGAGGCGACTGATGCAAGATGATTCAAAGATTTTATTATTAACTTTTATAATTTTTTATTTTTAGTAATTTTTAGAATTTTTGGTATTTAATTAGAGTAGTTTTGAAAAGTTTTATTTTTTTTATATTTTAGGATTTTATGTCCATTTAGAATTTTTAAGATTTTGAGTTTATTAAGAATTTTTCTTAGAATTTTATATTTGAAGTCTGTTTAGAATTTTTAAGATTTTGAGTTTGTTAAAAAATTTTCTTAGAATTTTATATTTAAAATCTATTTAAGATTTTTAGGATTTCGAGTCTGTTAAGAAATTCTCCTTTTTATTAGGAACTTTTCTTAGTGTTTGAGTCTATAAACATCTTATGAGTTGATGTTTAGGCAGAAGAAGTTTTAGTTTAATAATATTTTCAACAGTGTCGTTTATTTCTTTATTTCTTGTTATTCTTCCGAATCAACAGGTTTTAGAAGATTATTTTCGACGTTTATAGTCGAATTAATAGATTCAATATTGCATTAGGATAATTTATATCCCGTCCGATGTCAGTTGGTATGAGAGCATTATCCACAGGATAATTGTTATCCTGCCCTGCGTTAGTTGGTATCAGAGCATTATCCGCAGGATAATCACTATCCCGTCTGACGTCAGTTGGTATCAGAGCTCTTAGATCTGATTGATCGTCGTCATGGTCGTTATCACGGTCATGACAGGCAGGTTTCGATAGAGAAAGTCTCACACCATGATCGTAACACCCAAGATGAGATTCTTGATCTACAAAGATAAGTCACAAAGTTATTCCAATGTCTAGCGGTGCAAGATCATAAAATTCAGCTCTTAGATCTCATGGATGGTCGTCGTGGTCGTGATCGTGGTCAAGACAAGCAAGTTCCGACTGAGGAAGCATCGCACCATGATCATAGCACCTGAAACGAGATAGTTGAAGATCTACAGAGACAAGACATGTAGTTATGCCAACGTCTAGCAGTGCAAGATCTTAAAGATTGTGAGGTACATGGTCGAGGTCATGATAGGTAGGTTCCGACTGAGAAAGCTTCACACTGTGATCATAATACCCAAAATCTTAAAGGTTGTAAGTTCTTTTCTTTTTTACTTGGATAAAATTTTTTTAAAGAAAGATATGGATGACAAGATCGAAATAGTCGGTGATCTAATTTATGATGAAGACGAGACCGAGTCAACTTGTGAGTCAGTATATGATGAGGTATTTTATGGTGATGATTGTGAAATTCTAGATGGCAGGTTTTCTGAGGATGCAATGTATGTTCCATCAGAAGTACAACAACTGTTCAGAGATTTGACTGAGTTAATATTAGAGAATCTTCCTCTCATTCTACCACTTACACGATGACTTTTGATTCATCAACGCTTAAGGATTTTTTATTTTGAAGACACTACCCTGAACTCGAGGATGAGTTCTTTTCAACCTGGGATGTCTAATACATGAGCATCCAACAACACGATTAGTTTATGTCTTCCGATACAACTATATTCTCCTTCGACCTGGGACGAAAAGAACTCGAGGTTACCAACCACCCTTCTGGGTCTTGAAAAAGGACGATTAAGACTACCGACAAGGAAGATGATCAACCCATGGCCTCCTGATGTTATACTCATTAGCAAATCGACAAGAATTCCTAAAGTCCATCAACTACTAATAAATTTTATTAATTTGGTGTCAGACGATCTTCTTCTTAGGCGACCACTTGGCACTACTCTAAACTCAAAGATGAATTTCTTTCAACTCGGGGCGACTGATACAAAAGAATCTAAAAATTTTAATTATTAATTTTGATAATTTTTATTTTTAGTATTTCTTAAAGTTTTTGGTATTTAGAGTAGTTTTGAAAAATTTTATTTTTTATATTTTAGGATTTTAAGTCAGTTTAAGATTTCGAGTCTGTTAAGAATTTTTCTTAGAATTTTATATTTGAGGTATATTTAGGATTTTAAGTCTATTAAAAAAATTTCTTAGAATTTTATATTTAAAATCCATTAAAATTTTTAGGATTTTGAGTCTGTTAAGAAATTTTCCTTTTTATTAGGAATTTTACTTAGGTGTTGAGTCTATATAAATATCTTATGAGTTAATGTTTAGGGAGAAGAAGTTTTGGTTTAATAATATTTTTGGCATGTCATTTATTTTTTTATCTTTTGTTATTCTTCTAAATCAACAGGTTTTAGAAGATTATTTCTGATGTTCATAGTCAAATCAACAGATTCAATATTGTACTAAGATAATCACTATCCCATCCGACGTCAGTTGGTATTAGAGTATTGCTATCCTACCCAGTGTCAGTTGGTATCAGAGCATTGCCTACATGATAATCGCTATCTCGATTGACGTCAGTACACTCTCAATATCTATCAATCTGAATAACATCCTTGTACTTACCGATATAAATTATGGTAATTAAATGGAAAGAGCATATTATGATTTTTTTAGGTTGCATAGATCTAGACTTTGCATTTAGGCACGATCGCCCTGCACATTTATCTAGTGATTCCACTACGGATCAAAGGTGATCTTTGAAAAGTGAGAGCGATCTAATCGCATGAATCTAGCAATCATGAAGATGTCTATTCTATAATCCATTCGGGGCTCGATAACTGAGAATGAGTATACCAAAACCTTCATTAACGAGTTAGCAAACCGATTCACATCAAATGAAAAGGTTGAGACTACCATACTTCTTACCAAGTTGGTGTCTATGTGGGATAACGGGAAGTGTAACATTAGAGAGTACATTATGGAGATGTCAAATTTAGTTACAAGGCTTAAGACACTAAAGCTTGAAATGTCCAAAAGCATACTTGTTAACCTAGTCTTAATCTTTCTGTCTACACAATTCACTCCTTTTAAACTTAGCTATAATACTCAAAAGGAGAAATAGACACTAAATGTGCTTATAACTTAGTGTGTATAGGAGGAAGAGAGATTGAGATATGACATATCTCACACTACTTTAACAAGAAGAAGAAAAATGATAAAAGTAAGAGTAAGGATAAACAACTTGTAGTGATTGGACCTTCAAGACATAAGATGCAAAAGCAATAAGATTCGGACCCAACTTGTTTCTTTTATAAAAAGAAAGGTCACCTGAAGAAAGATTATCCCAGATTCGTCAATTGACAAGTCAAGAAAGGAAACTTCTCAACTTTGTCAGTTCAGAAGTCAACCTAACTACTATACCTAATAATACTTGATGGATAGATATTGGTACAACTACTCACGTAAGTATAACTATGAAGAATTGCCTCTGGAGTCGAATGTCAATTGATGCTAAAAGAATCCTCTATATGAGAACTCGCAATAAAGGCAAAAGTTGAGGCAATAGGTATCTTTAGAGTTTATTTAGGGAACAATGTACTTTTGAATTTGAAAAATATATTTGGAGTCTCGTCATTTAAACGAAACTTAATTTCTATTTCATGTTTGGACAAATCTAGATACACTTGTTCATTTGGAAATAAAAATTTAGTATTTTTTAAAATTTTATTTTTGTGTGATATTAGTTCCTTAATTGACAATACCTAGAAAGGTTAAGAATTCTCGATTCCCTTGATATGCTAGATTTTGAAATCTACATTGAGTGTATCAAGGGGAAGATGACTAACAAAAGTAATGAGAGTTCAAGACAGAGTAATGGGGTCTTAGAGCTTATACATACGAATATATGTGGATCGTTTCCTAAAATTTCTTGGAACGATCAAGCATACTTTAGAAGTTTTATAGACGATTATTCCCAATACAGATACTTGTACCTTATTCATGAGAAGTTGCAATCCCTTAATGTGTTCAAAACCTTTAAAGTCAAAGTTAAAAATTAACTTGGTAAGCAGATTAAGGCAGTAAAATTAGACTACGATGGTAAATACAATGGTAGATATGACGAATCAGGTGAATATATCCTCAGCCATTTGCGGATTACCTTATTAAGTGCAGAATCATGGTGCAATACACTATGCTTAGGATCCCTCGGTAGAATGATGTAGCAAAGCGAAGAAATCAGACCTTAAAAGACATGGTGAGAAGTATGATTGCATTTTCTTCTCTATCGGAGTCTTTATGGGGTGAGGTACTCAAGACTGTAGTTTACTTACTCAATAGAGTTCCTAGTAAGGCGGTAATGAAAATCACAAATGAGTTGTGGATAGGTAGAGTGCTTAGTCTTAGGCATTTAAATATCTAGGGTTGTCTAGCTGACGCTAGGTCTCATAGGCTTAACGAAAGAAAATTGGACTCAAGAATCGTGTTAGCTGCCATTTTGTAAGATATTCTGAAAACACAAAAGGAGCTTCGAGTTTTTTAACCCCTTGAGTAGATTCTTCTTCAAAATGGGTAATGCCAAATTCATTAAGGATAGTGAGAGCAATAAAGTTAGGAAAATATCATTTGAGAATAACATTGGTAATCCTAATATGGTAACTACTGATACAACTGATAGTGAAATGGTTACTGTAAAATATTATGGAATCACTTAGGATATTACAAGACATAAGTCCCTATTTATATATGAATATAGGGACCTATAATAGGAAAAATTATTCTATAAAGAAAAAAAATGAATTAAAAGAATATTTATCCCTA
>JBBMKF010000065.1:2374242-2385215 GCA_037834155.1 Curcuma caesia | reverse complement strand
AGTTTTATGGCTAGATGGTTGGTTTATTTTGTTGCATAAGCATGTATATTGTGAACAAATGCATGGGGAGAGGTTCTCTCTCACACCTAGGTGCGCAAGGGGTGCAAATCCAAGGTCTAGATTGCACTGAACCAAGTTGACTCGTGTGCGAGCACGACCTACGCACATCAAATGTCAGACCGATCAGGGCAAAATTTGCCCAAGTGAATCAACTTGTTTTGCCAATTGAATATGCTTTTTGCTACTTGCTCAAGAGTGTAACAGAATAATCAATTAGACGATTAATCGTGAATCAGTAACCGCCCGAGTGTAACAACCGATTATTGATGGTCGACGGCAATGTTTTAATCCAGGCATAAATGGTCTTTACTCGGTCGTTTAACACAGCCAAAAGGGAGATACTACTATATAAGGAGGTTAAATCTTAAGCAGAGGTAGATGCGAAAGCTATAGCAAAAAGATCTTCAGCCACCTGCATTCCCCTTGCTCTCATCCCCTCTGTCGTACATCTCTTGCTCGACAGAATTCCCATGATAGCAACGAATACAAATTCAGTTCGCTATGACTCCTGTGCTTGGTGGTGATCACGATTCGCCGTTGGATTTTGGGAAACAAACGACCCGCAACAAGCTCGAAGTACCGCCGGAGGTGGGGCAAATTTATTTTAAGGATACTGCATCAAATGTAGGCCTCAGCATCATTATCCAACTGGGTACAACAACTCACTCGAACTTGGGTAACACTCAAGCAGTCGAACGATTTCACTCCCAACTCAGCTGCAACATCCACTTGGGAAGTACTCCCGAGTACTTAGCTTTTGTTCCCGACTCGACATATGCTTACTCGACTCGACATCAGCTTACTCGACTCGGTGCTCAGAGCAACGATTCGACAACTCGACACTCAACCGACTTGCACTCAGCGATCTGCTCTTTCACTCGGCCTCAACAATTGAGTAAAATCCCGACTTGGACTCGACTTCGGACTCAGACTCCGTTTTCCACTCGGGCTCGGAAAGCATTAGGGCGCAAACTCGTGGTACTCAGGAGAACTCGGAGTCCTACTTGTGCGTGGACAACCCAACAACTCTGCCTTAATCTTCAAGACTGACAGCATTATCAGCTCAGGTCGCTCAACAAATAAATCTGTTTTGTTAGACAATAAAATTGTCTAACAACTACAGCATTACAATTGAGCCACAATTGCTTGGAACAAAGTCAAATGAAGAGCAGATGATCAAAACGAAAAAAAATACAAAGTCAACTGAAGAGCGAATGATCAAAAAAATAAAAGTCAAATGAAGAGTGGATTATCGGGAAAAAAAAAAGAAGTCAAATGAAGAGCTGAAAATGGTTTTCACCTTTTTGTCTTGCCTTATACTTCCAGAATAAGAAGCCACATAGAATGAGAAGAGCCGCCAAAGCCGACATGGATGCAATCAGGGCCACTCTTTCGGTGGTCTTGTCCTTGTTCCCTACAGTAGAATGCTTCATAATTCCATAAAACAAAACTAGTAACAGCACAAAAAATATATATAATATGCATAGCTTTACACGTTTTTTGTGGGATATTAATTTTATACAAATTGAATTGAATGTTGGAAAACGTGCCTGTTGATTAATTTAATCACAATATCCTGATCACAACCATGTTTCCCATTTTTCTTCGTACATAACAATTCATAGTGGTTCATATCATGCATCTAATTGATCGTGCGAAGAACAGCCAAGTTTAATTGGATGAGATCGATGGGTGTTACTCATTCAGAAAGACTCATCAAACGGCAACCAATGGTAAAATGATTTTATCAATTGGAGATTGAAGTAACTAATCAATCAACAAAGAGCAATTGATGAACTCACCCAATTCGGATGCAGCGAGCTTGATGTTGAGATCGTAGTCGAAGATGGTTGATTGGTAAATGTCGACGAGGTCGTTCTTCCACACCATGCACGATATATCAGTGGCGCCGAAAGCATAGGCCAGGCACGAGCAGTCTTCCGAGCAAACGTCCCGGCAATCCGCCTCGTCTGCCGAGTTTCTGGACCAGACGGCGTGGTCCGGCAGCTTCATCTTATCCACCTTCCGGAACCCGTCCGGTCCACTGCTGTTACTGGTATTGTTGCACGCCAATTTAGACCGGCGCACGCAACCCCCGGTCCAATTGCCTGCGGCCCATTCCTCCGCGGACTGCGGCTGGAACCCTACCAGGCAGTCGCACCTCGGCCGCCCCTCGCCATCCAAGGAGCAGCTGCCGTAGGCCCCGCAGGTGTCGTACACCTCGCACTCCTCGGTGGGCTGCTCCCAGACCGCGCTCCACAGCCGGGTCGCCGGTGACTGCATCCACGTCTGCTCCACTCCGTTCCACCGCATCACGAACCGCAGCAGCGACTCGTTGTGCGGCGTGTAGGTGAAGTGCCTGTTCTCCCCGTCGTAGGCAAACCCGAAGCTGTTCAGCGTCCGCATCACCGTCCCGATGAACTTGTGCCCGTTCCACTCCCCCGACCGCCACCGCGGCACCCGCGCACCGCCGATCTCTTCCCAGATGAAGAGCTGGGCAGAGCCCTGCGGGTCGATGCCCATCGAGTAGTTCCCCGGCGCCGGATCGTGGAGGCTCGCCCACGACGTGAACAGCCGCGGCTCTCCCGTCGTCGCGTTGAGCCCCACCTGCATCCCCGGGAGGAACGTGTCCGTCGGGTGCTCGAAGCTCTGCCACATCATCTCGTCGCCGGCGGAGGCCCCACGGATCACTAGATTTCCACTGATCAGCAGCTGCAAGGTCGCGTTCGGGCCGCCGGACGCACCAGCGGTCCAAACGAGGTTGCCCGCCCTGTCGAGCACCGTCAGATCGCCGGATTGGGAGAGCTCGATGCGGCCGCCGAAGCCGCTGATGGGGCGGCGGCGGTTGGCCACCCAGACCACGTCCGGGGTGACGGAAACGTTGGGGTGGTACCAAATGCCGACGTAGCGGTTGGTGGAAGAGTTGTTGGGACTGAAGAAGCCCAGCACGAAGACATCGCCGGAGGAGACGAGAGTTCCCTCGCCATCATCAGTTAGGGATTCTCCCTGCCTCAAGGTGTCCGACGCCGCACCAGAGACGAGGATCAGGGATGAAGAGAGCAAGAGGAAGAGGACGATGAAAAGGGGCATTTTTGTGGGTAACTTGTGGTTTGATCCGAGGCGTGTAATGTATGGTGTTCTTTTCCTTTTCTTTGCTACTTTTATGAAACTTAGTTAAAGAACGTAATGACTTAGTTAGGTGAAGCAGTTAATTGTCTTAAAGTTTCCTAATAGTTCCCTCTCAATTGTACACTACAGTATACTTCAAACAATTAAATATTTTTTTCAAAGTATGTATTTAATTTAAATTTATCATGGTATTGAATTGAAAATTCATTAATCATTATACATATATTGTTTTGAATTTCTTAAAATCATACTTAGGAGAAAGTCATACATAGGTTTCTTTTTATTTATTTTTTAACTAATAAAAGAGGTTATAGCTGTTTTAATTTTTTAATTGGATAGTTCGATCAATCTCATCCAAAGGATATATTTTTCATCAAAATATCCTTATCTAATGTGTAGATTTTTCAATGCATGCTCACATGTTGAATGAACATCACCAAACTCCCTTTGACCATTTTTACTAAATTTATTAATTCGGTTATATAAACCACCATAGTGGAATAGAGTGCTGATGGCAAATAAAAAAAGACAACTATATTAATTTAGACATCTATTATGAATGGAAATAAAAACATTCCTTTCATAACGCTATTGCTCATCCATCTATTATATTAAAATATAGACATTGTTATTTGAATCTATTGATATTCTAATATGATAAAAATAACATATTTGTTAAATCGACTAAATATTATTTTAAATTATCATCTTCTTCCTTTAGGCGTAAAACAATTTATCTCGAAGCTGATTGGATACATGTCACAATAATCACAATAAGGTCATATTGCACTTCTTTCAATTTAAAAATCGTCAATTAAATATAATTAGTAAGAATATGTATGGATAGAAAATCAAAACCGTATCTTAATTTATCCAAATTAATAACATCTCACCCATAATTTAAATTTTAAAATACTCTTCTATCCTCTATTTTTGAATTACTTTATATAAAATAGAACCATATTGAATTTACGTCCTACAAAGTAGTAAACTAATTATATTTTAATAAATTTTTAAAAAAAAGGCATCGTTTTTTACTATCCACGAACGATTGCTCGGCGTCTCCGATAACAATTCCGCCGCCTTGTGGTCTTTGTTTACGATAAGGAACTTTGACTATGAAAACCACAATTTAAGTGCGAAATCCAATTAGATTTGGCACTATTTCAAATTGACCTAATTGAAAACGTGCAAAAACTAAATATTTAAATTTATTCAACTACTCAACGATGGCATGTATTTTTAGCATGTCATTTTGCACTCATATTTATTTTAACTTTTCATATGCTTAAATCACTATAAAAAAATTGATAAATTTAAAATAAATATTAAAGATGAAAATTATTCATCATAAATTAGTAATAATTTTATGATAAAATATATTTTCATCATAAATTTTTGATAAATTTTATAATAAAATAATTTTATTGTAAAATTAGTAATATATTAAATTCGTTGTTAAATTCATTATGAAAATTATTCAACTTGATTCGATGATGACATGTATTTTTAGCACTTCATTTTGCACTCATAGTCCATGTGTTTAGACTCTTCATATGCTTAAATTCATGTTCTTGACATGTTTTACAAAGAGAGGGATGCTTTGAGCTTTATTACAAATTCTCTCAATTTTACGATGTATATTCTTAAATATGAGCGTATGCTGTTTTGCAAGAAAAAAAGGCGAGTATTGGCTTATTTCAAGAGCATATTCAATAGGAAATAAGGTCAAACCGTGTCTTCCCCAACACACCCCAATCGTAGTCCTTGTTGTTGGATCAAGAGAGCAAAGAAGGAAGCACCACAAATTCTGGCACAGCTTGATTGTGCTATTTAGCACGATCGTGTCAAGCTTGTCAAGATAGTACAGGTGCACAACTTGGCCATGCTAAATAGAACAGTTGTGTCAAGCTCGTCAAGATAAAATAGATTCTAGCATGGTCTGATAGTGCTGAGCTCCGAACAAAACCATAGTTTACAACATGGCTTGGTCATGCCTATGGGCACGACCATGTGTGTTCTATGGGAAGTACATGTTCTATGGGAAGTACGGGTTTGAAGGCACATATAAATACCCCAAAGTCCAAATTTGGAGGGGATCGCTTCTTCCACCTCCATCTCATCCACCAAGCATTGAGTTTCCCTTCTTCATGCCATCTTCATCCACGAGTAGTCGGTGGGGTTCCTCTAGCGATCTCATCATCACCAACACCTCAAGAGGTCAAAGGGTTCTCATCCTTGTTGAGGGTGTTAGAAATTTGAATGGAAAAAAATGGTGGAAGGAGGATGCTCCTTTGTGAATGGGAATATAGTCCCACATTGGAAGTTTCAAGGCATAATTGTTGATTTATATTGTGTCACAAGTATTAATGTTGTGAACAAATGCTTAGGGTGCAAATCCAGGGCCCAGATTGCACTATTCGTAAGGCAACTTATGTGCGAGCGCAACTTGTGCATGTCGAATGTCAGACCGGTCAGGGTAAAATTTGTCCAAGCGAATAAATCAACATTTTGCCACTTGAAAATATTTTCTTTTGCTCAAATGAACGTTCATGCATAAATGCATGAATGTTATGCTTGCTAAATGCATAAACGTATACATGAATGGAGGTTATTGGCATGTAAACGTACATGTAGAGACTCTATATAAGAGTTCAAATATTAAGCTAAGGATATATTAAAAAAATAATATATATATATATATATATATATAAAAGCCACCACCACCTCCCCATCTCTCTCACTCATGTTAGCATTCAGGTACACCTCAGTTCGCCGCGATCTGCCTGTGCTTGGTGGACAGCACGGTTTTGTCGTTGTATCATGGGAAACAGACGTCCGTTGGAACCTCTAAGCACCGCCGGAGGGGATAAATCTGTTTTAAGGAAACTGCGTTGAACGCAGGCCTCGACTCGACACTCGGTGACTCCGCCGACTCGGCTCTCGGCGACTGACATTCGGTTGACTCAGCACTAGAGATCGGGAAAACATCCGCCCCTGTTGGCAGCTTGAAATTATCAGTTCAAGCCGTCTCTACAGATAAGTTGAATTGTATTGTAATTCAACAAAATATCAATCTCTCCGGCAAAAATTGTCCAACAGAGGGTAGGGTATCATCTCCATCCACCGTCACAAGTCAACCTCATCTCAGATTCACCCCGGTTGGAAAGATTCTTGGTAAGAGAATTCCTTACTTGCAAGAGAAAGGAAGGTGTGAAGGTCTTCCACCCTCTTTACTTCCGTAAGTCCATCTATGGTCCTCACAGTTGTCACAAATCCGTCATCAGCCGTCATCATCGCTTCTTCTATGAGCTCTAGGGTTTTGGGATTCCTCCATTTTGTCATCCTTCTCTGGTCTTGTGGTTTGAAATGATTGTATTAATCTTAGTTTTCCATTGTTAAATTGTAGTGCACTAAACTTTAGTTGTTCATGCTTGGTAATGTTTGATTAAATTTCTCTCACAATTTATTTGCCTTAGTTAATCAATTTTGCTGTCACTTTTATGCATTGTTAGTTGGTTCTTAATTGTTCATTATGTTTTCGTCTTATTTGATCATTAACTGCTTGTAAGTTAGTGTAACTTACTTATCACTCATGTCAATTTGTCTCGTATAATGATCCCTATGTTAGTTTGTTAATTTCTCATCTCTTGCATTCGAATCGAAAATAAAATTCAAAACCCTCAACCATATTCTATCATAGAACTATTTGTTGGACAATCTTTGCCGGAGAGATTTATTTGTGCTGAATTGAAGATTACAAAACAATTACACTTATCTTGTAGAGAGAGCTTGAACAGATAATTTCAAGCTGCCAGCAGGAGCTGGTGTTTTCCCGATCGCTGGTCCTGAGTCTACCGAATGCCGAGTTGGTCGAGATGTCGAGTGCCGAGTTGGCCGAGACGCAGAAAGGCTGAGAGTCGAGTCAGCCGAGGTGCTGAGTGCTGAGTCGGTCGAGACACCAAGATGCCGAGTTGGCCGAGTGCCGAGTCGGCCGAGATGCAGAGAGGCTGAGAGCCAAGTCGGCCGAGACGCCGAGACGCCGAGTTGGCCGAGTGCCGAGTCGGCCGAGACGCAGAGAGGCCGAGAGCCAAGTCGGCCGAGACGCCGAGTTGGCTGAGTGCCGAGTCGGCCGAGACGCAGAGAGGCCGAGAGGCAAGTTGGCCGAGATGCCGAGAAGCCGAGTTGGCTGAGTGCCGAGTCGGCCGAGACGCAGAGAGGCCGAGAGCCAAGTCGGCTAAGACGGCAAGTTGGCCAAGTGCCGAGTCGAGGCCCGTGTTCAACGTAGTTTCCTTAAAATAGATTCGTCCCCTCCGGCGGTGCTTAGAGATCACGACGGACGTCTGTTTCCCAGGATACAACGACAGCACCGCGCTGGCCACCAGGCACAGGTAGATCACGGTGAACTGAAAGAGTATCCGAACGCTATTACGAAAGATGGGGAAAAAGGTGGATTTCTCGATGTTTTTCTTCGCTCAAGATTCGGACTCTTATATAGAGTTTCTCCCTATACGTTTGCATTGATGCCATTAACCTGCATTCATGCATATATACGTTTATGCATTCAATATGCATAACGTTCATGCATCACTAAATTGCATTTATGCATGAACGTTCATTTGAGCAAAAGAAAATATTTTTCAAGTGGTAAAATGTTGGTTCATTCGCTTGGGCAAATTTTGCTCTGACCGGTCCAACATTCGACATGCGCAGGTCGCGCTGGCACAAAAGTTGCCTTGTGAGCAATGCAATCCGAGACCTAGATTTGCACCTCCCTTGCGCACCCACGCGTGAGAGAAAGCCTCTCCTCTTACATTTGTTTACAACATCAATGTTTGTGACACAATATAAACCAACAATTAGACCTTAAAACTCTCAATGTGAAACTATATTCCTATTCACAAAGTCATTCACAAAGGAGTCTCCTCACCACCTTTTATTTCCATTAACATTTCCAACATTATTGTCTACTATTATGAGACGATCCAAATCAACCTATATTGGATAAGGATAGGAAGGGTTTGATTAATTTGCACTGTAATAAATTTTTAAAAAGAGGCATTTTTTTTTACTATCCACGAACGAATGCTCGACGTCTCTCATAACAATTCCGCCGCCTTGTGGTCTTTGTTTAGGATGAGGCAACTTTGACTATGAGAAGCAGAATTTAAGTGTGAAATTCAATTAGATTTGGCACTAAAATTCAAATTGACCTAATTTAAAACGTGCAAAAACAAAATATTTAAATTTATTCAACTTGACTCAACGATGGCATGTATTTTTAGCATGTCATTTTGCACTCATATTTGTTTTGACTTTTCATATAATTAAATCATTATAAAAAATTGATAAATTTAAAATAAATATTAGCGATGAAAATTATTCATCATAAATTATTAATAATTTTTATAATAAAATATATTTTCATCATAAATTTTTGATAAAATTTATGATAAAAAAATTTATTATAGAATTAGTAACATATTAAATTCGATGATAAATTCATCGTAAAAATTATTTTTGTTGTCAAATTCATCGTCAATTTACAACGTAAATGTGTTTTGTTGCTAATTGATGACAAATAAAATATTTGTCATAATTTGATAATGAAAAATTAATTCATAGGCAATTCGGCGATGAAAAAATCATTCGTCACGACTAGACAATGAAATATTAATTCATTGCATTTAAATTGATGATGAAAAGTTTGTTCATCGCATATTTAGCGATGAAACCTTTTTTCATTGCCAAAGTGGCGACGAAACTTTTTTCATCGATAAATTGACGACAAAATAAATTTTCATTGTTAAATTGATGACGAAATTTATTTCTGTTGCCAAATTGCCGACGAAACTCAATTCATCGCCAAAGTTAGGACATTAAACCCTAAATCATGTTTTCTCTTCTCTTTTCCTCTCCCTTTGCACAGATTTCCCACGCACGTCGTCGTCGCCTCTATGCCATCGATACCAGATCTCTCCAACGATCGAAGCCCACGACATCAAAGTTGTATTTCTCCCTCTCCCTCTCCTATTGAGACCACTCCCCCCTCCCCACACGGTGACGGTCGTGGGCCGCTGGTCACCAATCGTGGGATGTTGGCCGTTAGTCATTGGCCAGGGGCACCGGTCGCGGGTCACTACCTACCTACCACGGGTCGTTGGCTTGTCGTCATTGGTCGCAGTCAATGGTCGTGAGACCGTTGGCCAATCATCGTTGGTCGTGGTCGGTGGATGTGAGACCGCTAGTCAGTGGCCTCAGGCTGAAGGTCGTGAGGCCTTAGTCGTTGCCCGTGAGGCCGCTGGGAGAAAGTGATGGGGACCTTAAATTCCGTTCCGTTGAATTCTTGCCGAATAAAAATTTTTTGAAGACGGAATCTTATCAAGTAGCCCTCATATTCGATCAACTAGGTGCTTGATCGATGCATTAAGATCATTGAGCTCTTGTATTTGGTATTCAGGATCCATACGAAAGATTCTAAAGGGATGACTACGATGCGGAATTAATTAAGTCATACCTTTCCTGATGTGTGTGGATGCTTTGTACCTGAAGACCTCTTGATCTTCTGTTGTATTCTTCTCCTCTTCTTGGACGTTGTGTGGGCAACAATCCTCCAAGATTACTCCACCAAAATTCTTCTATCCGATGGCAAGCAAGAGAAAAAAGGCTTTCTCTTCTTTTCTTCCCTTCCTTCCTTCCCTTCTTCTTCCTCTCTTCTTTGCCGCCGGCCCCAGCAAGGTTGAGAGGGTTTGTGTGCCGGCCCTAGCAAGGGGAATAGAGAGGGAACCGAAGCACTTAAAGGAGGGAGAGGTGTGGGGAGAGGGCGCCATCCCTAGCAAACAAACACTACAAAAATAATAGACTTTTGCGACGAATTTTGCGACGAAAAAATTAAGATTTTCGTCGCAAAATCATTTTGCGACGAAAAAATTAAGATTTTCTTCGCAAAATCATTTTGCGAAGAAAAAATTAAGATTTTTCGTCGTAAAATCATTTTGCGATGAAATTGGCGATAAAAAATTTTTCGTTGCAAATAGCCTGTCGCAATTAGTGGCGACAAAAATTTTAAAATTCGTCGCCAAATTAGCGACAAATATAAAGTTCGTCGCAAAATATAGCAACGAAATAGGAAATTCGTTCTAAAATTTAGCGACAAAAGAAAATTTCATCGCAAAATTAGCGATGAAAAAATAATTTGTCGTTAACTTTCGGGATACCATACGGAAATGGAGACGGTCAAATTGGTGACGAAACATGACTTTTCGTCGCCAATTTGCGACGAAAAAATAGGTTTCGTCGCCAATTGGCGACGAAAAGTCATGTTTCATCGTCAATTTGCTACGAAAAACCAATTTTCATCGCCAAAATGCGATGAAAAAATAAATTTTATCGAAAATTGGCGACGAACCTTGATTTTTCGTCGCAACTCCGACTAGCAGATTATTTCCTCACAAATTTGGCGATGAAATCATGGATTCGTCGCAAATTTGCGACGAATCTACTTTACGACGAATCAAGTAGATTCGTCGCAAATTTGCAACGAACAAACTTGATTCGTCGCAAATTGGTGACGAATACATGATTTCGTCGCCAAATTTACGATACTACAGTAAAATTTCGATAAGTTTGCGATGAAATCTCGATTCGTCGCAAATCTCATCGCAAATTAAAAAAAAAATTCACAGATTCGATCTGTTTCTTCGAAATATGAAACCTGTTTACAATATGCTATCACCAACCAACCACATCACAAACACACAAGCAAATATATCAAATTCACATCA
>JBBMKF010000065.1:2343193-2353711 GCA_037834155.1 Curcuma caesia | reverse complement strand
GAGGATCTGATAATTTTTCTTATTAATTTTGATAATTTTTATTTTTAATATTTTTCATAGTTTTTAGTATTTAGATTAGTATTGAAAATTTTTGTTTTTTTATATTTAAGGATTTTAAGTCCGTTTAAGATTTTTAGAATTTTGAGTCTGTTAAGATTTTTTCTTAGGATTTTATATTTGAAGTCCATTTAGGATTTTTAGAATTTTAAGTCTGTTAAAAAATTTTCTTTTTATTAGAATTTTTTTTAGGGTTTGGGTCTATATAAACATCTTATGAGTTAATGTTTAGGGGAGAAGTTTGATTTAATAATATTTCGGCAGTGCCGTTTATTTTCTTATTTCTTATTATTCTTTCAAATCAACATGTTTTAGAAGATTATTTTTGACGTTCACAGTTGAACTAACGGATTCAATATTGCCCGCAGGATAATCGCTATCCTGCTCGGCATTAGTTGGTATCAGAGCATTGCCCGCAAGTTAATCACTATCTTGCTCGGTGTTAGACCGCAACCAACCTTGCAAGCAAAGTGTGAGGCCACCGACCTTGCGAACACAACGGGAGGTCGGTTGGTGTGAGCACAGGGTGTAACCAACCTCGCAAGCACAACGGGAGGTCGTCCAGTGTAAGCACAACATGAGGCCAGCTGGTGTGAGCACAGCGCAAGGCCACGGCTGACCTCGCGTGCATAGTGCAAGGCCGCAATCGACCTCGCGAGCACAACGCCAGGCCACGACCGGCCTCATGAGCACAGCGCGAGGTCACAACTGGCCTCGCAAGCATAATGTGAGGCCGCGGTTGGCCTCGAGAGCACAACGTGGTCGGTGTGAGCACAGGGCGTAGACAACCTCGCGAGCACAATGGGGGGTCGGTTGGTGCTAGCATAACGCGAGGCCACAGCCGACCTCGTGTGAGCACACACAACCTCGGCAAGAGCCCGCAGTCTCCCAAGGTCGAAGGGGAGAGGACAAGGGACTGGAGAGGGGAGAGTTTTACCTCGCATTAGAGAGATCACACTGGAGGGGATTGTGTTGGATGCCGGGATCTGAGGAGATGAGATAGCAAGAGGAGAGAATGATCGAGAGAAATCAGTAAACCTAATTTTATCATAAATTAACGACAGAATTAATTATCCATCGCTAAAGTAGCAACGAATAATTAATTCTATCGCTGATTAGTGACAGAATTATATTTTCGTTGCTAATTAGTGATGCATAATTATTTTTGTCACTACTTAGTGAGGGAATTAATGTTCCGTTGCTAGTTTAGTCGCTAATAGTAGAGTTTTTTTTTGTAGTGATAGGTATATTGTCAAACATCAAAACCTTAGAGGTTGATTGCACTAACATAGTTGACCGCAATCACCACCAAGTATGGATTGGTCAGGTGAACTCAGCTTGTACTTGAACACTATCACGATGATTCTGTCGAGCGAAAATGCATGATAGAAAAGAAGAACAAGTGAACAAAGTGGATAGATTTTTTGCTATTGCTGTTGCTCTCCTCAAGGTCATGACCTCCTTATATAAGAGTTTCATACCTCCGCTACAGGAAATGGTCGAATAAAAATCATTCATTGTCTTTACTCGCTAGTCGTGAAACGCTAGCCACTGGTCGACCGTTTCAGTCGGTGATTACGAATTCTACATTAATTACATTAACTCATCCATTACACTTGAGCAACATGTAAAAGATTGATTCAGGTGGCAAAATATTAGCTCATTCACTTGGGTAAATTTTATCTCAACCGATTCGACATTCAACGTGTGCAAGTCATGCTCGCACATGAATCAATTTTGTTCATTACAATTCGGGCCCTATATTTGCACTCTTTGGAAGCTCACACGTGAGAGAAAGTCTCTCTCCATTCATATGTTCACAACATTAATACTTGTGAAACATTATAAATTAATAATAAAATCATGAGACTCCCAATGTGAGACTAAACTTCCACTTACAATGAAATCTCTTCATTTCATCCACCTCTTTTTTGTAATTCACATTTCTAATAATATATTTATTATAGTTTCACATCGTTTAACTAGAGCATTTAGTGATCATCTAAATATATATTTATACTATTTTAAATTCATCTCTTAAATTTTTTTCTCAATATATACAATCTTAACTTTCTTTCTAATATTTTTATTTTTTATCATCATATTCCCTCATATATTTATGCGCATTGACTTTAACCTCTTCATTTCATTTCTAAGACATTTAACTTTTGTTTGTGTACTTCATGAGTCATGGCCTAACAACATTCATTATACTTTACACATGAATAGAAGTTATAAATAGAAATAACTTTAACATGGAGGGCATTTTTATTTTCATCTTATTATTATTATTATTATTATTTTAATGATGGAGTAATTAAAAGTGGGGTTAGGAGGTGAACGTGCATGCCATGTAATTGTGGTTAGATTAGATGTATATATTTATATCTATCTGCACGTCTAAAGGTTTAATTTTAGCCTTAATTTTGTGGGTATAGCTTGCAGTATAAGACCCCACGAATTGGAATATACATGAACATCAATAATAAAAACAAAATTGCGGTGCATTGGGACAAAAAACAAAATAAATTCATGGTGGATGAATGATCACTTGTTGTCGTGCATATTCGAAGACGAATATATGACACTATTTATTAATTAAGAGAATTGATTAACAACAATGCTCCAATAACTAGCACATTACATTGTCGGCAAACAAATCAAATAGTCATGTTTTTGACAAATGAAGACACTTGATTGAACTAATCGACATTATTAGTAGAATGCTCATGAAACTCGAATGCTTGTATCTTACACGAGTAGCGCGATTGCTATACTCGTAACTAGCTAGATGACTATTCATTTAGTTATATCAGCTAATTATTCAAATTTTTAGTTAGCTATGGTTTGCCAACTTGTCCTTCTCAAAGGGCTCTCTATGTATCATTAATTGTCAATCAAAAGAATTTTTATTTTTAAATAAAATAATAGAGGAATATGTAGTTAAAAGTCAAGTTGAGGATTTGTCATCATCCAAAAAGTTCTTCTCTTATTCTTTGACTTAAAATGAGGAGTGCTGTCACCACTACTCTCCCATGCTCTGTTTTCTCACATTTTTTTTTTCTAATTCGGATTTATTTATGACTTTCTTAAATGATGGTAATTTAATCGTATAAACAGTCAAGTGATATCTAATCCATAAAATGATTTGATCTATAGATAATATTGTTGTATTAAAAGTAGGTCATAATTATCTATGCCATAAAATTGATTTTTGATAGAATGACAAAGTAGGTAACTCAAAATCTAAGAAACTTCTCTCGGAGACTGTATATGAGAATTTCAGAAACACACAAATATTGATTTCAACTTATATAGAATAGAAAATTCAAAACTTCTTAGCTTAGCCACTTGATTTTCTCCAATCCCAAGATATGAAGTAAAAAAATAGAAATCTATTCTTTGTATGATAATGCCTTGGTAGATCATAAAAGAGGGATGCTTAGATTATGATATCTAACATGAGAAATATGGGGAAATGCAAAATAATTTTATATTAGTGAAACACATTCACTGAAAGATAATTTGATAGAGACTACAATTTTATTTTAAACAAATACAATCTAGAGTTAGGAAACTGAAGAATCCCTTGCCACCCTACTCACACACAATTCAAACTACTAGCACATGGTTCCATATCCATGGAAGTCAAGAAAAGGATTTGAGAATGCATATCTGATTATATGATTGCAGCATTATTCATTACAGATACACAGGTACAGGACTCCAAAATTTACTTATAGGATCTATTCTAGACTTGCATGAAGAGAACATGGATGGAAGTTGACCTTTCGTTGTCGTTGTCGTTGCCATTGCCATCGTTATAATATATATCACAGTATTTCCTCAAGGATGACAAGGAGCTAGCCATTCAAATGGTTGAGCATCCAGGAAGGTAATATGCTGCTATTGATCCGAGCCTGAGCCTCTGCAGCTTCTACCTCCCCTTCTATGGTTGCCCTTCCTTGGTAGCATCTGCCTCATCAAACAAAATTATGAAAATGATCATGGCCTGACACAATATATCTTCCTATTTTAATTTGATGAGTATTGTAAATAATAACAATGTAAAGTTCATATAGTTGAAGATGCATACCCAATATTCAAGGTAGGGTTAGCATCAGCCAACAAAAAGGGTGGAGAGGAGGAACTTGCTTGGGCTTGTTCCCAGTGTGCCTGCTGGGTGAGAGCCTTGGCCTTCTGCTTCTCTAGGATCTTGTTTAAATTAAATAAGATTTAATTTCCATGGTGTTCATAATCTATTAATGTTGTTTACGGAGTAGAAGAATTGCATTCACTTGGGCAAAAGGGTCACAAACTCACCTGCTTCTCCAAACTTTTGTTTTGCTCCTGTAGTGCCTTCTCCTGTAAATAAAAAAGAGATGGTTATGCACCAGAATGTAGTATTATTGTTAACCTAAATTTAAGCATTTTAGGCTCTTAAAGGATCATGACAATCTTATATATACATGGGGCCAAGGAATATTACAAAGGTATATTGACAAAAGATTTTGTTTACCTTCCTCTGAAGCTCAGTGATAGAGTCAAACAACACTTGGTTCTGCACCAGATAAAGAAAATCATGATCAATACAATTTCAGAATGTCTAGCTTAACCAACCTTTGTTTTAGCACGGGAAAAGGTTGTGTGGTTAACCTTTCTTGACCGGATATGTTTCAAGGAATTGCCTAGCTGATTTTCTAGCTGTTGGAGTTCTTTATGGCTCAAGGAATCGAGTTGCTCCCCCATTAGGTGCCTGAAGCAATTATTGTAGCAGGGTATCACTAAGTATGCCAAATTATGGAAAACCCTTAGCTCCGATTATATGTTTCTGATGAAAAATCTAGATGTAACTATAACGGATCTACCTTTGACTTTTACTTAAAACCTCCATCTTGGCTTTAAGTTTGCCATATTCGTGATGCCAGTTTCCCTGTATGGTCCTCATGAGAACATTAGTATGAATGATTCAGACTTCAATGCTGAATATTTCACATAGAAGACCAATATAGGAATTTCATGTAAACTAACACCAATGAGAACCTCAAACAGAGACATGATCATAGCAGAAAAGTAATAATAGTATTTTTATCAATAACATAAGACTGTTTGCTTGCATGGGTCAACTCCAATAATCAAATTATGATTTGAAAGGGAAAAAAAATCACATCCAACAGAACAGACCTTTTTCCATTTCCAGAAAATATATTTGTGCTTTGGAAGACTTGATGTAACCAAGGCCTGTCCTCATCAATGATGATATGTTTTGGAAAATTAGGATGTGATGAAGAAAAGGCTTGCATCACTTTAGGTTTAAGGGTTATATTTGAGGAAACTACTTTTCTTTATGTTTTTTTTAACAGTATAGAAACTCGTGTGAAGTAGTTAGGCATGGAACTACGTTCATTACAAGAATTTTAAGGTTTCTGATCTATTATTATTGGAGAGATTGTTATTGTTTTGAGATGACTTCAACAAATAATCAATTCGTATCTTTGTTTTGTCTGCCCAAGTGAAATTTTCCTCTGGCAAGATGATTCCCCAAGGCCTTTTTTCCCTTAGCTTAATTTTTAGGAGAACAATCTAAGCAACTACTTTGTTTCCTAGTTACTTGTGGTTTGACTCATTGGAGTTTTCGATCTCTAATAAGCAGCAATGATGAGGTGAGACCAGCTAAAGAGCACGAACCTCTTTAACTTAATAGGAATAAAAGGTTTCAACGAAGTATCAAGTGTTTTCACTCAACTAAACTTTAACACCCACTGTAATGCCTGTGAGAAGTATAACGGAGAGAAACTAGGCAGAGGAGCATCACTGATTCAGATACTGAAACCAATTTATGACCTAAAATATAAAGCTTACAATTGTTTCTTAATGTGGGAATTTGGAGAATGACAAAAGATCAGTATTCTGTGAAATTGCTAGCATGAATTTAATCTAGTAAGATATAGTTGGGGTCCTAAATTCAAGATTATAGAAAGACAGTAAATTCATGTATATGTATATAAGAACAGAACTAATTAGTTCCTATGGTTTGCAAGTGTACCAATTTCTATACGATGAATGGATAACAAGTGTTCTTACTAACCTGGCATTCAAGTTCAGATGATGTGAGTGCCTTTTCTGCATAGCAATATTGTTCATAACGTTCAAGAATCTTTTCCATACTGCCCAAGATAAGAAAAAAAAAAACCTTAGCAAATCATAACAGAATTAGCGGTTATGTAATTAGGTTGTCCAAATTATAGGAGTGTGCTTTCAGATTCCTAGAACTTATTCAAAATAAGATTTTCAAATTATCATTTCAATTAATCACCAGTAAAATTGAGAAACAAATAATGGGAGATGTGCATTCTTGCACATAAAGAAATAAAATTATACAACAACAACAATATGCCTTTATGTCACTAAATGGAGTCGGTTATATAGACCCCCTATACCATTGGACTCGATCTCTTATTATATCCTCATCTATAAATGTATTTTAGTATGCTTTATTGTTGTTAATTTAGTCTTCTTTATTCTCCATCTTCCTCTATTAATTAATATGTGTATTTATCATGCTCCCACATTGTCTAATCAGAAAATTTATTAGATGCGTAAGTACATGCTTATATCATCTTAAATGTGTCTTTCAAAATTTTTTTTTAATAGGTGCAATCTTAATTTTTTTCTCTAATATTTTTATTTTTCTTCATCTATCCTCTTATATTTGCACATCCATCTTAACATTCTCATTTCTGCAACTCTTATTTTCTACTCGTGCACTTACTTCATAGCTTAACATGCAACTCCATATAATATAGCAAGTCTAACCACAATTTTATAAAACTTCTCTTTAAGCTATATCTTACGAGAATAAAGTACACCTAAATCTCTCTTCAATTTTAACCATCCTTCTTATATCCTATATAAAACATCTTTATCGACTTCTCTATCCTTCTGCAAAAACTCTTAGTTATAAATAACTGAAATCTCCTATTCAATAATTATCTGATTATGTCTAATAATCATAATTTAGACAAAATATCTTTACAAATAAGAATATTTGTTTGTCATGGAATAAGATTATACACCTATAAATGTAAATTTGAAGTTAGTTATACAAGAGAAAACTAAGGATGTGGGGATGTCATGTTAAAGTGGAGAAATTATTTGGGTTATTTCTTCATGTAGACCCCTCCTAATAGACCTTTTCTCGGGATTTGATATTAGTGGGAACTTTGTTCACCAAACTGCCCTTAATGTAGATCCCTCCTATCGTAAAATAGATGGTTGTTTCTACATTTAGGTTATTTCTACATTTACATCTTAGATTTGTATAGTTGTGTTAAATTCTAATTACAATTTGGCTCAACAAAAGCATTAATGAAATGTAATTTTGAATATTCTATATTCTCAATACCCAAAGTAAAGTTCTAATTTACCATTTATAAACAATTTCATAATGTTTTAAAAGCAACTATAGCATCTATTTTCATCATTTATAAAAGGATAGTCCGATGCACGAAACTTCCATCAATACGGGATTCCGCAAAAGGGTCGAACCATATTAGGCCAATTGTAGACAACCTTACTTTGTATTTTATAAAAGGTTATTTCCGCAACTTGAACCCATGAACTCAAAGTCACATGACAATAATTTTACCATTGCGTCAAGGCTCCCCTTCATTTATAAAGCACAAAAAATGAAGAGGAACCTTAATGCAATGATAAAATTATTACTGTGTGACATGGTAGTTATGAGTTTAAGTCATAGAAATAATTTCTTGCAATAAAGGTAAGATTGCGTATAATAGATTCTTCCCAGGACTCCGCATTGATAGGAGTTTGGTACATCGACCTATCCTTTATAAAGCACTAAAAATATTTAAATGAATAAACTGTATCTTTGATTTACATTGGTACTTGAGTAGTCATGTATAATTAGGTGTCAAAGAGATAAAGAGGTCTATTAGGGTGGACTAAGACATATCTTCTTTTTTAATCGATGTCATATGTTACTTTTAAACGACCCTATCTAGTGGGATAAAATTTGATTGTCGTCGTCGTCGTCATATATTACTTTTGACAATGTTTACATGATTATGGTTCAGTTTTATATGTGATCTATTTAGACTTGACATTATGGGCATTTGTTAAAGATGATGTTTTAATTATGATAAATTTCAAAAAGATATATTGATAGAGCACTGTTCCGGTTAAATACTGCCGATGGTCAAGCCATTAGTCAACGAACGATTCGACATGTGTGACTTCCTGGCATAGCTCGAGGGAGGGGATGATGAAGACCTGAAATGTACTTCAACAGAAGGTGAGAATGGTGCCGAGGAGTCCCGGCAGGCCATTTTGACACTTAAATTAGTATTTCGTGAAAGAAAAATGGAAACGTCGAAGAAGAAGAAGAGTTTAAAAAGTCGAACCAACCAGCGGAGAAGAGGCGTCCTTGAGAAAACCTTGTTTAGGATTTATGTAATCGTCGAGAGAGCATCTCCAAGTCTGCTAGAGTGGTATCAGTATGGAAGTGTATGAGGAGATCAAATCTAACGGGTGTTGATCGCTTCCGTTTCTTTTTGACATTATGTGTTGGAACCGTTGCATTTGCTAGAGGGGGTGAATAGCAACTTTTGCTCTTGCCTACAATATTGTTAGCGGAAGCACAAGATAAAAGAAAAATAAAGATCAAGCAATGCTAACCCCTTCAATTTACTTGGTATCTACCTCCTCGAGGTGATTAATCCAAGGATCTACGCAAACCATCAGAACTTTCCACTATGAACTTTTCTCCTTCTCAAAGCAACTTTGAAGGTGGAGAAACCTTTACAATGGATCTCTTCCTCTTACAGATGTATATAAAAGATTGGAGGAAGAGTATGAGAGATTGACAGAGGTTGAAGATTGTGCAAATATGAAAAAGTGTAATCACTTGCATCTCCAATCTTGAATCTGTCTTTTTATATTTTCGCGATGTCAATCGACTGTCCCAAGGATCAGTCGACTAGTGAGCTTCAATGGTTACTGTAGATTGTGTTATTTCTCCAGCTGTCAACCCAACGTTCGAATACCAGTTGACTGATGACTCACCCAGTTAACTGATTCACTCACCCAGTTGACCAAACAACCGACTGTTCTCTGCTTTTTCACTCGACTGATCTTTGTGTGTTTTAGATCAGGACACCAATCGACTGATATCATCCCAGTCGACTAATGAAGCTGAAATTCACCTTTCAGCTTCCTTCTTCATCTCTTAGTCTAGACTCACGCCTTCAAACATCTTGCACAAGTCTCGTTCCCTCTTTGGATGCTTTCGAGCCCACGACTCCTCATCCTTGCACTTGCTTAAGATGCTTCCATCAGCTTCATAATGCTAAGTCTTCCTTTTGCCAAGAGGTCGCACCTTCGGGACTTCACCATTTACCAAGAGGTCGCACCTCCGGGACTTCACTATTTGCCAAGAGGCCACACCTCCGGGACTTTACCATTCCTCTGGGACTTATCATTTATCAAGAGGTTGTACCTCCGAGACTTCATCATTTACTAAGAGGTCGCACCTCTGGGACTTCACCATTTGCCAAGAGGCCGCACCTCCGGGACTTCACTATTTGCCAAGACTTCAAATCTGGACTTTTCTATTTACTCAAATCACACATGTTAGATCACCAACATTGCCTAACTTAAACTCATTTAGACAAACATTAAAACCAAATGATACTTGGAGCAAGATTGCACCAACAATCTCCCCCTTTTTGATGTTTGGTAAAAATTTATTTAAGTTAAGTCTTTAACATGATAAGATATAATTTCAGCAAAAACATAATCATGAAGCATAAGACATGTAGATTCTAACTTAAACCAAACTCATTTCTCCTTTTTTGACACACACCAAAAAGGCAATATCCCCATACAGGAGGTAGAAATGAACACAAGCCAGGATAAATATCCAAGCAAAAACCTCATCCCCTAGATAATAAGAAAGTTGTCCTTTGAGGGGCACACTCCCCCTAAAGCCCTACTTGCCCAAAAGTCATTGCATCAACAATTTAAAGCCCTACTCCCCCTAAACTATTGCACTAACAATGTCTTTGGAAAGTCTCAAAATTTAGAGGAACCTTGAACCATGAGACTAAGAAGTAGACGTTTAAACATAAACTTCAATTGTACGTTAGAATCAAAAAATAGTAGCATCGAGCACAAAATACATGTGATCAATCCCATTGACCTTTGAAAGATGCTCTCCAAAGCATTATCAGGAAGTAGTAAGTCAAAGGATATCTAAATGACCAAAATACGATCGAAACCACAGAGTTTCAGCCTTATCAGACTCACCAGTCGACTGATTCTGACTTAGTCGGCTGTCCCATGTAGAAAAATCTCACAGAAAGATTGGTTGAGTGAGAAACGAGTGAGAGTCAACTAGTACCAGTTGACTGGTACCTGTAATAATCGAATGGTACCAAGTAT
>JBBMKF010000065.1:2311129-2323625 GCA_037834155.1 Curcuma caesia | reverse complement strand
TGGAATTGTCAAATGGGGATTCCTTTTTCATTAATCATTTCTTTTTGTAACTCAAATTATCTCTCCTTTTTAGCAACTATGTACACTTCGTAGTTGTTATAATATTGATTACTTGTAAATATATTATAGTAATTATTAGCCATAACTGATATGATTTTGTAGCAACTATGATTTATAGTTATTAAAACATGTGCACAAGTGATGTGTGCTAATTGCAAGTGCATATTGTTCTTTGGGACTGTATTATTGATTATCTATTTATGTGCAAAATAGGTTATCTAGATGAATCTAAATGAGGAATTACTAAAATAAGAAACTAAATTAAAACTAAGAGAACTTGATGGAAAATAGTAAGAAAATCATATCTTGAGACAATTCTAAAACTTTGATTTTACTATGATGATTATTAACAATCTAATTGTTATTCTCATTTTTATATTAATGTTATATTATACTTGAAGGGGTTTATTCTAAGGCAATTGATGTGTCTGTGAGAGAAAGGATAGAAAGAAAACCATCGATATGTCTATCTTAACACAACTCCTACTTTCATAGTAATTGAATTAGGACAGATCTTTTACACTCTATGGAAATCAATGGAATCCTCGAGAGAGTTTGAACTATTTTAACAGACAAGCTCTCAAGTTTAGTTCTATAGATCCGAGATCAGAGTTGAACATTATAAATAATGCATCAGCCAATTGATTAACAGTATCAGTTGACTGTGGACAGTGCTTTTGTTACAGTAGTTTGCATAGTAGAGTCAATTGTTGAATAATTATAATCAACTGATGATACTGTAGCAACAAATAGAAAGTTTGGAACTCGACTGTTACACTCAAGTGATTTGGGATCGATCGATTGATAAACAGTAATAGTCAACTGTTGACATTGTTGTAATGAATAGAATATTTCTAGGTCAAGTCGAGAACTCGATTGATATGGCAACAATTGATTAGTAAACAGTAACAGTCCATTGATATCATTGTTGCAGCAAATAGAAAATTTCTAAGTTAGTTGCGGTACTAAATTGTTTGGACATCAATCGATTGATAAATAATAATAATCAATTATTCATGATCAAATCAAAGTTAGTTAGAGCTATTCTGCAGGTGCAACTATCAAATTTAGTGGAGCAATCAATTTATGATGATGATCAATCAACTAATAGGTAAAAATTAACCCTGATCTAAAAGTTATAAAGGGAGAGCTTTGTGAAGAGTTTCACCGTCAATTCTTGGATATTTTGGAGGATAGTGCTATTACATTTTTAGATCTCAGGAGGCAAATCAAAGCTACAAACATCAATCAAAGTTTCTTAGTGTAAATTGTTCATTTCAATTTCTTTTGATATCATTTATACACTTATTTTTTGCTTTGCATTTGCTTGTAAAGAGCAAATACTGTAAGAGATTTCTCTGTTTTCGGAAAGTTTTCGACAAGGAAAAGGATAATGGACAATTGCTAGGACTAGGTTGTATAGAGTAGGAATTAAGAGTTCTAAATCACGTAAAATCTCGATTTGTTGTGCATGTATATATCTTTGTTTCTGTTGTGTGTTGACACATTATAGACGGACACGATGATCAAGAATGATAAAAAAAAACAAATTGCTATTTATCCCTTCTAGCGATGCTATCGGTCCCAACAATATGTCCATAGCATAGGTGTTGGGCAATATCATATTGTATATTGTGACAACTACAAATTATAGTTGTTGCAGCATTATAGCGGTTATGAATTATAACTACTACAACATATACACAAATGGTTTAGAATTTGATGCATTTGAATCTACAGGATAAAGAGAGATAATTTAGGTATCGAAAATAGTATATGGTGCTCTATTAATGATTAATAAAAGGGAGTGCCCATTCAATAATTTCAATAAAAAAGAGTTTGCCTAAAATAATAAGCAAAAAGAATGAACAGCCTATAAGGTTATGGTGGGTCTTTTGAGGGAATTTGATAAGGTATGCCCTAATTAGATTTGCAAGATCTAAATTTAGATTTGCTGCGGGGTCACGATATTGCTTCTAAGCAACAAATAATACATCCTTTCATGCCCTTCCATTGTATAATTGGAGCCAACAAAAAGAGATAACTTATTTTTTAATCTAAAAGCTTTAATTTATTATATTATTAAACTTTTTGGCTTTGTGTATATTAAACATAGAAAGTTAGGAAGATAATCTCTACTACATTTGATTGTAATTTGATTTAATTAAGGGATTCAAATTGGGGGAAAAGTTCCATTTATTTTTTCTAAAAATCAAGAAAAAGTTATAGAGATAAGAACAAATGACAAGGGATGAGGTTGATGATGACATGTTCCATGCCAATGATGCAACCAACATATCATGTCATGTCATGCATGAAACCGTCCTTGTCACCCCCATCATTCGGATGGGGTGGGGCCCGCTGATGGCGTCCATTAGGAGGACAAGTGTACAGTGGTAATGTGAGTGAACTTAACGAACGAAAGCGATCTTTTATTATTATTATTATTATTATTATTATTATTATTATTATTATTATTATTATTTTATTTTGGCAGAAAAAATTTAAAAAAGTTTTAATTATCTCTCTTTCAAAATTTATCTTAACTATGAGCATTTAGAACAATTTTCATTAAACTTGCATATGCTTTGTACTTTTAATAAAAAGTAATAAATAAATATTTTTTTAAATAAAACATTTTAATAATAATAAAATATTCCTTTAATTTTTAAAGAGTATTTTGTAAAATAGATTTTGATATTTATCAAAATACTATATAATTCATTTAATAATAATTAATGTGCTACAAGAATTTGATATTAAAAAATTATAATTTTGGGTGTGTAGTATAAATTGGCAAGTCATAAAAAATATAAAAAGTTATAAATATCAACTATAAAATATATATTTTGTTAAAATGATAGTGACGAATGGATAAATAATGTCCATGCTAAAATGATAGTGATAATTTATTAGAACTAAAATTTTATGCTCTATTTAATAATTAAAAATATAATTTTAACATAAGGATTATTCAAATAGGATGAGAGATTTTTTAATTGTATAAATATTTTAATAGTTTCTCTTGATGTTTTAGTGTATCAATAAAATTTAAAACGATTCTCATACAGAACATAATTTATCAAACTAATAGGTGAATTAAATGGTTTCTCTTTTTTTTCAAATTGTAAACTTTTCTTTCGTGATAGTTTTTCTTCATCTTTTAACTCATATGATTTAACAAAATATCTACAAAATCTTGCTATTTTGTGAATTACTTTAATGGTTAATTATTTTTTAAGGAGTATTTGAGGTTGAAGCAAGTAAGCATGGTGCAATCATGGTTGTCCCTTTCGTGGTCTCAAAATAGAGACCGCTCAATATCTTCATGAACATCTCTCACTTATCTTCTTGTTCCCATAACGATGCAACAAACTAATGCTCTTAAAAATTAAATTGTTTTTTATAATACATATAACAATAAAAAAATAGTATTTTAATATTTTTAAAATGAAAGATTAATTGTAGTATAGTGAAATTAAGCAATTATTTGGTGATGCAATTGGCAAGAAATTGTCTTTTTATTATGTGAACTTTTGCTTTGATAATGATTGAATTAATTGGTGCTGTAGAGCAAGCCAAAAGGGAATTGAAATTATTGTCAAAATTAATTAAGAAATAATAAAATAGAAGCCAAATACTTATTTGTTTTTGAAAATATAAAAATTTGAAGTTAAAATTTTTCAGTGGGTAAATGGGCCTTGATGCACACAAGCACAGCTTCTGGGCCGGCCCATTTTGGGATCGAGTTGTCATATAACCTAAAAAAAAGGAACTTCAGCACATCCTGTTCATATATAATATCAACAGTTCATAGTGAGAGTTTAGCTTGACAAATTCTTAGCAGTGTCTATAAACAGTAACAACTCAAACAATTCTGATGTCTCAGGCTTTATTCCTACTCTTCTCCTTGAGGTAGAAATGCAAAATTTATAATGCAGTGTGACAGTATACCATATAAACGATATTGATCAATGTGATAACTTCTATAACGGAATGCAAGCATGGTGCTCTTTTCAAGTCGAAGCAGGGAGAGCACCAGGTGGGCATCTTTGTCGACGGAATCGGCTTGTTGTCCTCCCCCATCCAATCATACTTCTTTCACTGACCTGAACCTCCCCAATGGTGATGGCTAAATCTCTAAGTTGCCTACTTGTGAGAGACTTCATTCCATTTCTGCATTTGTTTCTTCTTGTTGAGCCAGTCTGCCAAGGCCTACCTGATGCTTTCATCATCTCCCCAATGTTTTGAAGATCCTCGGTGACTTCGTGCCTTGATAATGATGCGAGGCCGGGGAGGATATCATTCTGAAAGTCCCTTCTCTGCCTTCTCTTTCTAGTGTGGCCTCGCTGAGGCTTTGTGAAAAGTATTGAGGCTGCTCCAGTATCTTCCATGTCTTCTTTCTCATCTTTGTTGTTGATTTCCTTGGGCTGAGACTGATCCATCTTAATCTCTTGCAGATTTAGAGTCATGGCCTCAAATAGATCAAAACCATCATCGCCTGAAGATTGAGTGCAACGATCTACACCATCAGATATCAGGTTTGGATTTTCTGCACTGCAGGATACAACAACCTCTGCAAACCATGACAAGGTGTCAGATGCAGGTTTTACTAACATGTTAGGAGTGATTCTGTCCAAGCAATTATGGCAATCCATGGAGAGATCAATTAAGTTCTGGGCAGCCAATTGAAGTGTATTGCCAGAATGGACCAGTTCTTCTGAAGCATCTGTCTTGCGTAATGGAATATGGTTATGCTGATGCAAGCTGCCCATTTCAGATTGAGATATCGGTGCTTCCAAATTGATGACATAAGTTTTTGTAGATAAGCTTGGTGAAGAGTGCAACGAAGCCACTATCTCACAATCATGGAGTTCCTCTGATGCCATAGGATGATCTACACATGGAAACTCAACATTCAAATTAATGCGACTCCTAACCCTTTCTCTATTCTTTCCATCACATATTGCACTATACAAATCACTGATGTGAGTCTTTTTCTCCGACTTGATAACTTTTGCATCAAAACCCAAGTCTGTAAGAATCATGTTGTCATTGTTTTTCAATATCTTTGTGATGTTGTTTAGATGTTCTTCCTTACCCAGAGAAATTAATCTCTCCTCTTCCCTCTCGACTTCTGGAGTAACAGCATGCGTCCTTGGACTGAGTTGCACATGTCTATTCAAGAAGCTATAATCTACCTTGGCAGCAAGCTGCTTCAAGTCATTGGACTCGCCAAAATATGTTCTACTGTTGAACCAAGATGGCAATGACAATTTACCATATTTGCTCTCGGCGAGATGATCACAGGTATCCACTCTGACAGAATGTTTGTCTTCAGTGACATCCTGATATGCTCGATTTAGGTTTGTATTCATTGAGGTTTCCAAGTCCCTTCTCAGGTAACCATTCTGATCATCCTTTGGTAGATTACTGTGAAGAGTTTGATTATGATGATCATTCTGGACTTGTTTAACATAGTTGTGCTTTAGATGTGTGGTGTCAGAACAATGATGAGTACCATGGCAAAATAAATTTGTGCGAGAATCCCAAATACCATGTTCGAGGCCTGTGACTGAGTTCCTAGAACTCCCACTCTTTTCACTAGTAATAGGAAATTGATTGGTGATAGACAAACTCTCATTACTAGGATTTGACGATGGACCAAAAGAAGGAAGAGCTTGAACTACAGCTGGCTTGTCATTCGTGCTTGTTGAAGGTTTTGCCCAAGATGAAACAAATGTAAGTGCAGGACTGATTAAGCCAGCATGCGGAGTTGTGACAGAAGCAGGCACCGAGCTATTGAAGTGAGTGACTCTGGCTGATAGCTTTTGTCCGGACCATTTCTCTTGGCAATGAGCAAATGGAAAAGTTTGATTATTTCTATGTGTGTTAGTGTTCAGCTTCAGCTGCAAATTCCCATGCATCACTGCTGGGGTGTTACTATTAGCAGAGGTTTGAGCAAGAAAATCCACAGAACTGCTACTTTTACCTGCATTAATAAGGAGAAGATCATAGTTTGAATCAAGTGCAAAGAGTAAGCAGTCCCAATATTAGAGGAAATGCTTCAAAATACATTGAGACACAAATGCTATTGAGAAAAACAGAAAAGATACACTTGAATTTACAAGTTAAATGTTGTGTCGATATTTCTATATTCTGGTTGATTATGACATGTTTCCTTCTCAATTTTCTTTCAACTAATCATGAACAAGTTAAAATATATCCAAGTTTTTCCTGGTATTTTCACAAACAAAATATGAATATTTGTAACTTGGATAATACCACAACTGTTATATAACATTTGCTGATAAATTTTGCACACTAAAAGAAATAAACCTGTCACACAGCACAAAGAACATAGAAGCATAAAAACTAAAGCTTGGTTACGGCTTACCTCTTGTGACATGTCCTGATTCATCTCTTTATGCCACATAATTCAACAAGGATGGGAAACAATGCCTAATAGACATTATTCCATGATATAAGATGCTAGTATATATTCATCATTTATCCAAGTTTACATTGGTTCCAACAAAAATTATAGTTGTAAGCTATGATTAACTGAGATTATGAGAAGAAACAACAGTTATGCTTTTAAGAGTTTATGCTAGACACCCATTCAATCAAATGCATCATAATTAGCATCTAAACTAAAGATAAAAACATGGTTATATTTAACAACTGACTGAAATGCAGCATCATATACAATGGGTTTATAGACGGTAAGGTATAGATCAAGTTATGAACATCAAAGTAGACAGGTTTACGGGATCAATGCATTACCACATTCAAGTCTAGACAAAGGCCATTCTCTTTTTGGAAGTACATCTGTATACAAGAAATCTGATGTAGTCTGTTGAACGCAATGCCTGTCACTGATACTAGTACTTGATCTCACAGATGAATGGTGCATTTGATTTGATTCACTGTGAGTCTTCAAGCCAAGCAAGTGAAGAGATAGTGAGTTTGAAGGTCCTTCTGAATTTACACCTTTTGCAGGCTTATTTAAATCAATCATGCTGCAGGTTGATATGCTGATCTGCGTAAGCGAGTTCGACACACACTGATCTTCTTTATGAATACTCCCTATAGTTAGTTTTGTGTCATTCTCATTGGAGACAGAGTAAGTTGCATTCTTGGGAATACTAGGAGTGTATGGAAGCTCAGAAAATATCTTCTTATCTGATTCATCAGTATCTTCAATGTCTATATATACATGAGCTGGAAGGTGAAGGTCAAACTTTTTCCGCTTCTTACGGCCTAGTTCCTTGCTGTCCTTTTCAGAATCCCCATTCAGTAATGGGTTGGGATGAGATTGAACACTATCTTCCCTAGTGAAACTAAAGTGGAATTTATCATTACAAGCAAGAACTGCCTTTCCATAGCTGTTGTTTCCTACATGATGGGATGTTTGTGATCTCTTTTCAAGGCACTCAGATTGCATTGGAGATGTAAAAGAATTTGAATGTGATGCTTCTGCAACAATAGAAGATCCATAGAGTCCTCTAGTTTGAAACTCGGTCATAAGGTCCTTCTGTGTTTTATAGAGACGATGAAGTTCATACACCTGAGATATAAGTGAAACACCATAAGTTAGAAGACAACTTAAATGTCACAACAGTTATATGAGACACCTGACCAAATGACTTATTAGGCTTAAAAACTAGTTCAAAATGCTAAAATCAAGTTAATGTTAGTTCACTATATTCTATATTAGCCCATAATTTATCATGTGGAACTAAATTAGAGTGTGGCAACATCCTCTATTTAATGTTTGACATCCTCAATATAACCCAACTTCCAGTTTATAATCCAGAATTATCTCTAATAGGGCTCCCATGATAGCTCCACTATTTGGGGAGCAGTCCTTTGAATACTCCTCACATTCCTAGGATTTGGTCTAGTATGATGCCAAAATGTCACCACCAACCCAGATGAGAGAATTGGGACATTAACTTATTACCGCTAACCATTATTTCAAAATATTTAAGGTGAATTAGCATTAGTTCACTCATCTAAGCCTTCAAAACTCCCTCGTTGTTCCACCACTTGTGATGTGGTACTAAACTAGAGTATCATAATAGGTGAACTTGAGAGCGACAAGGTGGATCATTTAAATGTATGCAGAAAAAGGTTAACTACCAAATACAAAAACATCGGAGAAAGCGCTCTAACCCCCCACTTTCTTATTAAAAAGGCAAACAAAAAATTGAAGGACTAACTGACAACTTTTAAACAGATGGTAGAAAAATGCATTAACTCTGTTGAATAATATAAACACATTTGTCAAGGTCTAACATATTACAACAACAAAAAAAACTATTGGTTGATATTCCAGTTTTTGCTCCACTTTTCTTGCTTTATAAGAAATGGATCAGGATACTAAAGACATAAAACTTATCCACAAAAAACAATGATGAATTTCATGGTCTTTAGACCTTTGGCAACTACTTCTAGAAGCTCGTACAATCAGACCAATTATGGGGACAAAATATATTTTTCAAGTTGAAACACATATAAATTAGCATCTTCCAAAAGTTCACCTGAAAAGATTTTGATGAATTTCAAATTGGACCTTGTAAGGCTAATGCCAACTCATCCACGTTATTAAACATGGGTACATGATCACACAAAAGTTAGGGACCCCAATCAACTATGGTAAAGGATAATTGACCTATAAAATTTGTTTTAAGACAGTTTGATATGATTAGTACAATTTGGTTATTCAAGCAACTAAGTGCAGATGAGATGTAACAACTCAAAAACACAGATGAAATACATGCCATTAAAGACATAAAATGAGACAGGATAGTCTAAACTAGACTGAGTTTATTCTCTCAAAACAGTTCCAAAGAATTATTTTTCTAAAAAATACCAAGCTACCTGGTTATGGAATATCATTTCATGTTCAAGCATTGTGTGTTTTAGCGTTTCTTTATCATTTTCTGAGCACCTATTCACCAGACTTTGTACATCATTACTGCAGGGATGTGCGCTTGGTTTTTTATCTTGATAGCAGCCAAACCAGCTACTTGTGTCCTCAACATCCTGTGTGGAGCAATATCCTCGAAGGTAACTTTTAGTCTGCATTTTTGTTGCCATTCCTGCAAGTTCTAGATCAATCAGCAAAGAACATAATGACTCAAAGGGATTGACTCCAAATTTCTCCACCAAAGGAAAAAATAACAAAACCCAACCATGAAACTGCAATTTCGAACATCACTTTACAGAACTCAAATAGGTCATTGCTGCCTCATGCTTCTACTTGCTAGGAAAGTTATCATCTAGGCATGATCTACAAGTTTAATGTTTTTGATCCCCAATTTAAATCTCTTTTTATATGCATTTTGGTCTTTCACTTATCTATGACATGGACACAGAAAGGAATATAGTAATTCTTATTCTACAATTTGTAATCAGAAGCAGAGCAGAAACCCCATTCCATCCCAAAATGATTACCCATGAGAAAAAGGAATGTTCTATCAATATTAGTGCAACATGAACAATTGCACTTCTCTATGTGGTACTATGGGCATATCAAGAAACCATGTTTCAACTAACCACCTCATGCTAGTCATCACTCAAAGGTATGGAGATATGAGTCTGGATCTGGTACTGGTACTGTATTGATGGAGCAGGGGATGCCCCTCCTAGTATGAATGCATAATGGACCATTACACTTGTCCATGCAGGACTATGGGAGTGGGGAAACCCTATTTCAACACATGTCATGCTTGACTAGGAGAGATTATCTAATGAAGCCAGAAGTTAGTCCATAAAATAAATTGTAATGAGAAAATTCAAAAGGAGTTATGCAACATTAGCTACAAGACAATCCAACAACACATCCACTAGGACAAAATTCTAGCTCATCATATTGCATTTTTGGCTGTAATACTGCCATCAAAATGAATGTGATTACTATAGAAAACAATTATGTACCTTTGGTAACCATGTGAAATAACAATAACAATTGATTTGTACAGACTGTTCAAAGAACATGAGCTACAAGGCAACCAAACAATTCATCTAGTAGAGCTAAATCCTAGCCCATCAGGTTGCATATTGACTATCACCTTTCAAAATAATTATATCACCAAAATACGTATTTTATATAACCATGTGAAATAGCAACAAGAATAAATTTGTACATACTGTTCAAAGTACTTCCGAAGCAAGTTGTAAATGACTGGCACGAATACACACAAGGAGAATAAATTAAAATTTTATTAGTCCATTCTCCATCTGTATTCATGCCAACTTAGCAATTAAAATGCCTAAAAATAATGCAAAACTTGGGCGGCTTTGTTTCCATAATTTCAGGGGTACTCGACCCACATTTATGCAAAGAAACAAAATTCAGTAATTAACTCAAAACTTAATGCCTTTATGGAGAGTTACTTCATTAGTTTTCTCTATCATCAGATTGCAACTTGAAGCGGGACCTATGGAATTAACAATCAAGGAAGGAACACACTGCTGCAAAATGGGGAAGACCCTCTTTAAATCAAATTCCCAATGCAGGATACTTCCATACTGTAGCATCTGTCGTGAGTGATGTTTCAGGCAACCTTCCTTCCGAAGTGCAATTCGACTTCCAGGTTCACCGTCCAGAAGTCTGGGATGATACTGAAGAAAAAATCCCGCCAATCTAGTCACTTTATGCTCTTTGACGATGTTTATCACTTTAGAAAAGATGCCTGTGTATTGCAAAACAGTACAAATTTACAACAAAGCCGTCAACCTAACTGTAGATGCTGTACAAATAACGTACACGAACAAGAAGATGAATGAATCCTTTTTCTTAGAGTTCAAACACAGAGCATCAGCTCGAAAAGCCATCAATTCAAAGAGACCAGAAGAAACAAATACAGAAAGTCGCAAGATCTTTCTAGGTAATCTAACAAAACAAGGAAACAAAACCGGAAAGCCTACACAAAGACAAATCAGAAACCAAGCACCAGCGGATTCCTCATCCGAACGCAGAGCATCCGCCGCCCAGCAAGTGCGGTGCCGCTAGAAGCACCGAAGGATCGGACTCGGGACCCCGGCCGAAAGGTGGAAGTTTTAGAAGAAGACCTGGAATTGCGCGCTGGAGGAGGCGCGGGCGCCGATCGAGCGGGGGATTTCGATCCTCCGGGCCACGGAGAAAGGGAGAGGATAGAGATCCAAGGAGCAAAAAAAACCGAAGAAAAAAATTGGAAATCTCTCACAGGAACGAACGACCTTCTTCTTGGAACAACGACAGGAAGCTTGTCAACATCGCGCCTTTTAATTCTCACTCTCACGCACAGATCGAAAGCTACTTTCCGGTTTTAGTGTCTGCTTTTATTGAGTTCGGGGAGAAGTTATCCAACTTTACTTAAATGGCCCTGCAATTTAGTTATTTTAAGAATGCCTTTTTACTACAAACTCGATTTATTATTTAACAAAAATAGTATTAATAGAAATTTAAAAAATTCAATTAAAGAGTTTGCTGCAATTAGATGTTTTTATTTTTGTATAAATTTAAAATGTGATATTTTTTCAAAAACAATAACAATTAGATTAGAGATTAAAAGTCATTGAAATTAAAAGTAACAAACGGGTCATGATGAAGCATACCAATCTACTAAAAATTTGATTATGGTGAAGTGGGACGGTCTAACCAATCAATTTAACGGATTGAAAAATCTCCAATACAACTCAATTCAAGGTAGATTGTGAGTTAGATGGATCAATCCACATACTTATCAAAAAATAAAAAATATTAAAAATTTTAAATTTGGATTATAGTTTAAATTGATCAAGTTAAAATTTTTAAATTTGAATTGTAATTTAGACCGATCAAGTTCATTAATACATTCAATTTTCTATTTTAATTTTAAATTTTGAAATAAATTAATAAACTTTCTCAATCCACGTACCAATCCAAGTCCGTCGCAAGTTAACTCATGCGAGGTCGCGAGCCTGCTTAGGCCAATCCATCTGAACTTATCTTAAAATGGATTGATAAAATTTCAATCCAACCCCGCCTAAATTGTTTGGCAGGGCGAGCTAATCCGACGAGTCCAATCCAAATTGACAGCTATAATAAAAAATACCCTCTATAAAAATATTTTATTAAATTAACTAAGTCAAAAATACTATATATAAAATATTCATTAAATTATTAAATTGCTCGATTAAATTTAATTTAAAATTATTAAAAATAAATTTATAACAATTGTAAATGTTTTTAAAGCATTTTAAATAGACGCTACAATTATTTTAAATATTTTTTACAGTTTTAAAGTAATTTTAAATAATTTTGTTTTTTAAGATTAAAAATATGGAAAAAAATGTTGTTTTGATTTATTTATTTATTAAAAATGGATTTTTTTTTAATGCTTCTGCGCCTTTTTTATTTTGCTCCATTTTTCATATCAATGGGCCAACATCTGGGCTGTCAAAG
>JBBMKF010000065.1:2292019-2302768 GCA_037834155.1 Curcuma caesia | reverse complement strand
GTCAATATGAAAATTTTATTTTTGATTAATATTATATTATAATAGTTATAAATAATAATTAGTATTTTATTTTTATCAATGTCAATTATGTATAAATTATGATCTTATAATTACTATAATTATATAATTATAAAAATTATAAAATTATAATAATTATAAAATCATATTTATTATAATTATATATAGTTATAGAATTATATAATTATATAACAGTTATAATCTTATAAATTCTATAATAACCTAAAAAATAACGACAGTTTGGTAAACAAATGTATTGACATGGAATGCGATTTTTTTTTTTTTTTGCAGAAGTAGAATGCGTTTTTTTTAATTTATTATTTTTTTAGCTTTAGTGGCAATCATCATCACATCACATGGCCCGGCCCGGTCAAGAGGAGACAACTCCAACCGACAACCCCGGGCCACACTCCCTCCCCCCACCCACTGCTTCTCCTTCTCCTTCTCCTCCTCCTCCTCCTCCTTCCTCTTCCTCTTCTTCTCACGTTGCCCTCGCCATGTCCACGACGGAGACGGCGCACAGCTCCACCGAATCGGACGGCTCCGGCCTTGACTACGAAGAGACGCAGCTCACCCTCGCCCCGCCCGGTGCCACCAGATCTGACCCCGAAAGGAAGCGAGGCCTGTCCGATGACCATCGCCCCTCCGATTCCTCCGAAGGGTCCGTCCACAAACCTCCCAAAGCTAAGTAGGCAACACCAGTCTCGGCCCCGCTTGTGTTTTTTTTTTACCTCAATCTTGACCTAAAATTTCTTCCTCCTTCCTTTTTTTTATTCTATTTACTCTGAAGGGCTCAAGCGGTGGGATGGCCGCCGGTGAGATCGTTCCGGCGAAACGCGCTCAAGAGCTTCACCTACGTGAAGGTGGCCGTCGACGGGGCGCCCTACCTTCGTAAGGTTGACCTGGAGGCCTACGCTGGATACCAGCAGTTGCTTTCTGCCCTCGAGGAGATGTTCTCTTGCTTCACTGCCCGTAAGTTTTTCCATTCCTCTCTCTCACCCATCTCTAGGTTGCATCAATACTTACATGTATATTCACCATTGTCGTCACTCGTCATCCTGCATCGTATTGCTTTGTTTGGGATCTCTTCCTTTTCAATAAATTGGAAGGGTTCATGGAAATTTGTTCATAATTTTCTTAGGAAATTATCCCAATGAGAGGAGGCTAGTTGATCCTGTGAGTGGGACAGAGTTTGTGCCGACGTATGAGGACAAAGATGGTGATTGGATGCTCGTCGGCGATGTTCCCTGGAAGTAAGTTTTGCCTATTAGAAAATATTTTATATTAATTATAAATAACTTGTCTATTTTTTATTTATCAAATTTTATTATGTTCTATCCTTAGACTGAGATGTATATATATATTGAATAATGTTAATGAAATAAAGGATCAGCTTCTCAAAGCCTTTTTCTTAACATAGCCGTGTCTCTAAGTCCTAGCCGTCATTCCAATCCCTAACCTCCTCTTCTCTTCCATTATTGATCGATGCCTGACAACTCTTCTCTTCCATCGCAATCACTGCCGCAGAAGAGGGCTTATCGAGGATAGATATAGATACAAAATGGTACGTGGACAAGGCAATCGACAAGGTCAGTCACAACAACAACATGGATTTCGAAAGATTACATCTAATGCAATAGATTCTCCACAAGTTTATCCACAAAAGATTAGCAAAACAAATAAAATAATCGACCTGATCAATGTCTTCCAAGGATTTTCTACAGAACAACATCAACAACTTTTTTATGTCTTATCGATGATGATCTCAAACTGCAGTGTTGACAATAAAAACACCTATCCAAGGGTGACATGTCCGTCTCCCTTTCCTGATTCTTCAATTAATTCTGTATTCACTAAGCCTTGGGTTTTGGTAGTGGGGCCACTGATCTTCACACTTTTCACTAAAACACAATCACCATCAATACCTATTGTTAATTCATCAACTGGATCTACAACTTCAATCACTTTAACTGAGATTGTACCTTTCAATTTTGACATTACTTTGTCTCTATTACATGACACCTTTGCAAAGAACACCAACTTGTCATCCAGCTTCACACAACTTCAATCTACGGCATGTGTCTTGGACATCCATCACCGTTTCACCTTAAATTAGTTTCTTCATTATTGTCTTTAAATAATATTTCTTATGACAATAGTTGTACCATTTGTCCCATGGTAAAACAAACAAGATTTCCATTTCCATTAAGTTCCATAACTCATTCTCCATCCGATTTATTACATTGTGATATTTAGGGTCCTCATAAAGTACCCACACACTCAGGGGCATGATTCTTCCTTACCATTGTAGATGATTTTACAAGATGCACATGGATATACCTTATGCAACACAAGTCTGAAACCCAAAACATTTCCAAATCTTTCATTAATTTTGTTCATACTAAATTCCATGCATACATCAAAGTAGCAATTCTTATCTATGAGAATTTTTGTAAACTTCATGACGTTGAATACAAACACACTTGTGCTTACACTCCACAACAAAATGGAGTTGTTGAAAGAAAGCATCGTCACATTCTCATTGTGGCCTGAGCATTATTTTTTCAATCTCATTTACCTTTGCATTTCTGGGGTGTGTGTGTTTAACTGTTGTTTATCTCATTAATCAGTTACCATCTCCATTGCTCTCTAATAAAGCACCTTTTGACATTATGTACAATCCTCCACCCTCGCTCGATCCTAAAAGTTTTTGGTTGTTTATGTTATGCAACCATTGTACACCCAATTCATAAATTTGAATCTCGTGTCAAACAATGCATCTTTGTTGGATATTTGACTGGACAAATTGGATACAAGCTATATGATATGGAAACTGGGAACTTTTTTTGTCAGTCGTGATGTAAAATTCCATGAAACCACCTTCCCTTTTTCATCCACCTCAACACCATCAACTTCGGATTTTGTAGTACCTAATTCATATTTAAGACTACAAAAACACAGCTTGTCACGTCACCATTTCCTTCCAGCACTCATTCTCACCAGCTCGAACAAATAGAAACAACTAATACATATGAACCCATCTCTCCCACGCATATGCAAACCACACTTATTGTTCCCTCTAGCACCACTCAACCTTCTACATCCATATCAGAAGCCAGAGCTACACCACAACTTTCAAACACATCAAACACTCTTCTGAACTTACCACTACTACCATTCCACCTCCGAGACAATCAACACGACCTAAGCGATGCATAAAGACTTCCTAATGTCATCTCAAGCTAATCAGTGTATCTTAGCATCAAGTTCCACAACAAACACTCGATATCCACTTTCTAATTTTCTTTCTTATTCACGTTTTTTACCTTCCCATTTTGCTTTTCTAGCTTCTATCACAAATCACATCAAACCAAAAACTTATGCTAAGGCTATCCTTGATCCACTTTGGCAACAAGTTATGAATATAAAATTAGAAGCATTACAACTCAACAACACATGGAGCCTCATCCCTCTAACCGTCGGTCATAAATCAATCAGTTGCAAATGGTTTACAAAATCAAATACAGGTCTCATGGCACCATTGAGCACTACAAGGCTCATCTTGTTGCTAAGGGATACAATCAAGTCAATGACATTGACTATCAAGAAACATTTTTGCCAACAGCCAAGCTTACAACACTTCGATGTCTTGTTACTGTTGCTGCTACTCGCCATTGGTACATACATCAATTGGATGTTCAAAATGCTTTTCTCCATGGAGATTTGCATGAAGTTGTTTATATAGAACCTCCACCTGGTCTCCGCCGACAGAGGGAGAACATTGTATGTCGGCTCAACAAGTCTCTTTATGGGCTTAAACAAACATCAAGAAATTAGTTTTCCACATTTTCAAATACTATTTTAAAGGCTGGTTATCAATAATCAAAGGCCGATTAATCACTTTTCACTAAGGCTCAAGGTACTTCTTTTACAACAATTCTCATATATGTTGACGATATACTTCTCACAGGAAATGATCTACATGAAATGGAATGTCTCAAAGAATTCTTGTTTAAGCGCTTCTGTATCAAAAATCATGGAAACTTGTAGTACTCTTTGGGTATTGAATTCTCTCACTCTAAAAAAGGTATTTTTATGTCACAGAGAAAGTACACATTGGACATTCTACAATATTTAGGATTCCTAGGCACACACCCCATCAATTTTCCAATGGAACAAAATTTGAAACTCACTTCCACTAATGGTCCTACAAAATACAATCTCAAGATCGGACATAGCATACTCAGTTTGTACATTAAGCCTCTTCATGCAAGAACCTAGAATACCTCATTGGGATGCTACAATTCAAATACTCAAATACATCAAAATTGACCTTGGTGAGGGATTATTATTCCCTTGTAATAACAATTTAACTTTGAGAGCCTTTTGTGATTCAGATTGGGGAGGTTGTTGTGCCAGAAGAAGATCAGCTACAGGATATTGTATTTTTCTTGGAGATTCTCTCATATCATGGAAATCGAAGAAGCAAACCAACGTCTCTAAATCATGAACTGAGGCGGAATATCGAGCTATAGCTAATACATGTTTAGAGGTAACTTGGTTGCGCTATATATTAGATGACTCAAAGGCACATTGAAATAGACTGTCATATAGTATGAGAAAAAATACAAGCCTGAATGATTAAACCTTCTTTTGTACATTCACACTTACAGCTGGTTGATATATTTATGAAGGCCTTAGGAAAGGATCAGTTTGTGAATCTGCATAACAAGCTGGGACTTCATGATGTTCACTCTCCAACTTGAGGGGGAGTATTAGAAAATATTTTATATTAATTATATAATAACTTTTCTATTTTTTATTTATCAAATTTTATTACGTTCTCTCCTTAGACTTAGTCTATTATTGATGTATATATATATTGAATAATGTTAATGAAATAAAGGATCAATTCCTCCAAAGTCTTTTTCTTAACATTGTCCTTCTCAATTAATTTTGAAATATACATAAAAAACATAAATGTATGTTTGCTTGTTCTTCAGTTAAACAACGCATGGATCAGTGCCACTGCAGACTTCTCTTATTGCCATTCTTGCTTTAGACTGATGCATAACTAATGCTACAAGTGAAAAGTTATTTCATGTTCAAATGTTCTTGCCCACTACTGTTCAATTCTCCCTTTCAAATAAGCATTAGTTAATTCCTTTCTTAATGAGAAAAAATTCATTTATGTATGTGAATGTGTAGTTAAGAAAGTTATAATCAGCAGTTAAATTTATTGTAGAATAGGAATCGTAGAAAATTTAATGACATACATCCAGTATAATTATGTCAAAAGAGGGCATGGAATAATTTTTTTATGGAGGCCGCAATGGCTTAACACAAATTGGCAGATCAAAACTTGTTACAATTAACAAAGAAAAATTTGAAGGGGGTGATGGATTGCATCACTGCACATGGGACAATAGTTGATTGGTGAAAATGGGAGACAGTCTTGCTTTGGGAGAGAGCACCTTGATGATTCGCCTGGTTGGCAAATGTAAGAAATTGGCATGCAAGATTGGAACTAGGACTCTGTCTGGTCTGTTGGTAAATTAGGAAAAGTTGTTTGAAGCTAAAAAAATTATGAACAATATTTGTTACCCTTAATGCTTTATTTTTCAGACTATACTTTTTGTGGCCGATTCTAGTTTCATAGTCATTTCACCAGCCTAGAAATCAAGGAGAAAAACGGAAACAATTGAAAGCTATGGAGGATGATGTAGGAGCTAGCAAAGCAGGGCTTATTTGCTTTACAAATATAATTAATTACATATATGGCCCAAACACTCCAACTCAAGTTGGTGCTCAGATATCACTAAGTCACAAACTTGTTGTACATATAATCCACCTGACTGCGCAAGGACCTTTCAAAAACAAATCACCTAGCTGATAATTAGAATTAACTTGCTCGAATAGATGCAAAAGAAGACCATTTAAACACCCTTCTTGATAAGCAATGAGGAGATCAAGATCAGTATTAACAAGTATGGATAGACAGGGTATGTTTTAATTTAAAACTAGGCAGTAGTGGAAATCCTTTGCAAAGGCTCACGAGGCACATATGGTATCTAAGAAAGAGGTACATGTCAGAGCTCACAAACAAATGATCCATTTGAGGAGAATAATGCGACTTTTGTTTACAAGAAGAACTCAAGAAAAGACACATATCACTCAACAAATTTAGCTAACCTAATAACCTAAGTGTATGATCATGGAGAAAACAAACAGAACAGGTGAGCAATATGATACAAGGGACTACATGGCTATAAAACAACAGGAACATCACCATCTAAAAGAGATAAGGGCATTCAATCAATAAGTTAAGGCATGGCTTGTAGAAGACTTTTACCCATTACTATCATTTTCAATTTGTTCTGCTGCTTAGTAGTAGTTTGTTGTTTATGTTTAAGTCGTCATCCTCCGGTACTCCTGTGATTCCTCGCATAGTTCAAGATGCTGCATAGTTTGTCATTACCAAGAGCAATTCTAAGTTTTTTTTTTTCCCTTGCAGAATGTTTGTTGCTTCATGCAAGCGTCTTAGGCTAATGAAAAGCTCTGAAGCTGTCAATTTAGGTAATTTTGCTCTCTTACTGATGCTGCTTGATTAGCATTTATATTTTTAATAATATTTGTCTCCGTGAATTAATGTAGCTCCAAGAGCACCTCAAGGATGCACCAAAGCGCAGTGAATTTGGTTCCCCGACTACCAACAAATGTTAGTATCGTGTACAGAAATTGTCTACTCCTGGTTTTTGCATATGTTTGGAATCAGCATCTTTGAGAACGTAGGAATAAGAATATTGTACTTAGGTAAAACATGTGTTGGTTTAAACTATAGTAAACGGTATTGTGACAATAAGTAGACTGGTGTAATCCAGCCAGTTATCCTCTCTTGATTATCTTGTGTATCCATTGAAGTAGTGGTTTCTACTTAACAAGAACTTTGTTTGTGATGCCATTATGCTTTGCTAGAGCAGGGAAATGTTATGAACACACTTTGCATTGGTGTAGGAACTATGAAAAAAAAGATTGGGCATCTGTTGTATGGCTCCGTTACTATACATCTGGAAAAACAAAATTGACCTTCAGCCAATAGAGTAGTCTATCTTTTGTTGTGAATATGGTGCTAAACTAGTCGACTTATCTTGGAACACCAAATGATGCATATGTGGAACAAATTTATCTTTATGGTGAAAATCATCACTTATAAATATTAGATTATTCATATTTAATCATTAAGAATTAATAATAAATATGCGGATATTAATTTGAATAATATTCTTTTAGAGTCGTGTGATTGGCCTTCTAGATTAATATGATTTTTTGAGAATTTTTTAGTATTCTCTTTGATGATGAGATTTAAAAGATAATAGAATGGTCATGTGATTTGGGATCATAATTTTTATCTATAGAAATAATTTTTCAGTTATCTTTCGATATTTCTATTTTAGTCCATTATAAAAATAGAAATTATCAATAAGGTCTCGGCGTATTAAATAGTTATATCATATATTAAAATTTTAATTTTAATTGATCATTTTTAATTGAGCTTAACTTAATATTATAGTTTGTAATATATAATTATAAAATCAACATTGAATTGAATATATTAAAGATCCAACAGCATCTGCAATGTATAATAAAAAATCAATGTCTTTTATGATACTTGCACTGTACAGAAGTCTATATGACACACATTAAGTCTACACAACTGTGCCCTTAAATCTATTGAAAATATAGAAATTAGGTGTAACTGAGCTAAATAGAAGCTCGAGCTCGATTCGTTTTTTCTGAGCTCAAGTTTGGCTCGAGATTTATTCAAATTTTAATTTTTAAATTTAAGTTTAATTTGTAATAAAATTAAATAGTTCATAATCGACTCAAATTTCATTTGAAAATGTCTCATTTAAAAATTAAATGAGCTTAATTAAAAAATTAACTCAATTTGTTAATTATATATATATATATATATATATATATATATATATATAGTTTGTTCATGCTCGTTTACTCCCCTAATAAAAATGTTAATTTTTTTAATAATCTAGATATTCATTCTTACAATCCAATTAATAAAACGATTCAGTTCCACGAACTACCCAACAGCTAAATCTAAGAACTGTAAGTGGGTTTGGACCCAACACCCTAATTTTTTAGTAGTTTTTGAACTTTTAAAAGTTCGGAAATGTCCAACGTAAAGTAAGAATCCACCACTTCAATAAAGGTAAAATCCGTCACTTCAACAGTTTTACATGGTCAATTTCATAATCATTTATAAGAAGGTAAATTGAAAAATTAATTAATCACGACGGAAGATGATATTATTTTGATTTCGTCAAAATTTGATCCCTATCCATTTTAATAATTCTATTTTACCCTAATCAATTCAATCAATGTCCCAGAACTGGTCCAATCCTCACTGCGTGGGAAAGTTGTCTTGTCCCTTACCACGGCACCGTGATAGATGATTGCATAGTGTGCTTAAGTTTAAAAAATTAATACACATACCTTTATTAAATATTGTCCCACCTACGGATACTAAATTGATGCATTGTAAATAAAATTGATGGGTTAAAATACTTGTCTTTTCTCATATTTGCACATTGTATATGTCGATAAAATTGATGCCCTTGGCGTTACGATCCATAAGAACTCGAGGGGATGAATAATTTTGATTCATGTCCATTGAACTATTTGCACAACGGAAGACTTCTACGTACAGAAATAATTACACATGACTATTAACACTAGTGATTTATTTGATTCACCACCTCCTAACATGATTATATCCATAACCTAATTCTAACGACTACTATTACTAACCTTCTCCTTCTTGAATAACTTCTAGAGGCTGAAAAGTTTTTTATAATTTTTCTTACAACAAATACAATTAATACAAGAATATAAATGCAAATATAATGAAAGTAACTACTTTACAAGAAATTCACTTTTGATCATTTGTTGTTTTAGGATGCTTCTTGTTGGTCCAGAAATACAATAATACTTCGTCCTCAAACCCCTAAAAATTGACAGCTTCAAACTTCCTCGAACCTCTTTTATAGAGTTGTTGTCGGGTTAATTTCCACATAGAAGTCGATTTATAGGTAAGATCAATCAATCGCTCTGTCGAATCCAATCCTTACACTTGCAAATTTGTTCTTTCTAGCTTAGTTTGACTATCATCAGTCAATTGTTAAACCTCATAAATTGACTGATCGGCAACCAGTAGAGTTTTCAATCAATTTTTGAACTTTCAGTTTATTGTTACAATGCCATCAGTCGATTGCTAGATTCTAGTAGTCGATTGATAGTTGAGCAATTGAGTTCCAAACTCTATGTTCACTGTTACATTGTTAGCAATGGATTGCTGGATTCCAACAGTCAATTGGTAGCTGAACAGTTGAACCTAACAGTTGAGTTCCAAACTCTTTATTCACTGCTATAGTATTAGCAGTCGATTGTTGGATTCCCATATTCAATTTATAAATGGGCAGTTGAATCGAGCAATTGAGTTTCAAACTCTCTTTACTCCCTCAAACCTCGAATTTGGGGTTTAGGGTTTAGCAATCGATTGCTACCTCTGTTTCAGCCTTTCCGAAACTGAATTCTCACCTTGTTTAGTATCTATTTGACTTCAACCTATACTAGGACTTCTATCATCGTTAAGTGTCTGGTCAACCTCAATCGACTTGGACTTCACTTCTCATGCTAAGTATCAGTTATTTGTGTATTAGTTATTTGTGACCCACTTGGATTTTCATTATCATGCTAAGTGTCCGGTAAACCATCATCCACTTTGACTTCTAACCGCTATGTATCTAGTCAACTATAACCCACTTGGACTTCTCATGATCTCTTGTCAAGTCCTAATTTGATTTCTTATCACAAAGTGTCCGATCAACTGTGATTCATTTGGATTTTCCTCTTCCAACTTCTAGTTGAACTTCCAATCACTAAGTATTCGGTCAACCATGACATACTTAGACTTCTCATTTCTTATCAACTCCCAATTAGATTTTTCGATCACTAGTGTCTGATCAACCGTGACCCATTTAGATTTTTCTCTTGTCAACTTTCAGTTGGACTTTTAATTACTAAGTGTTTGATTAATCGCAACCCACTTGGACTTTCCTCTTGCCAAACTCTAATTAAACTTTCCTATCGTCAAGTATCCGATCAACCTTGACCTACTCAACATTTCACTCAACCAACTACCATATCACTCACCGTATTGCTCAAACATCAACACTTAATATGAGTCAGCTTAAGCTTGGTCAATTGAACTTAGTCAACCTGATCAATCTTGATTAGAAGTTGATTGCACCAACACTTAGATCGATCAATTACGGAGCTCTAACAAGTTGGAATCTTGAAGCTTCGACATTATCCTCAATTGAATGTGGTGAAAGTAAAGGTAGTGATGTCAATGAACAAAGAAACAAGTGAAGATGAAGATGCTAGAGAAGACAAAAGCCATTGATGGGGAATAAAGAAGACGCTGAAGGTGGTGAGTCGATGAACAGAGAAGCCAAGGTGAAGGTGGTGCGGGAAAAGATAAGTCAGTGATGTAGGAGCTTTGGATGATCGGTATGCCAGAATGAATCGTTGCAGCTGATTGCGTTCGACAGGAAATCGATCGAAAAAAACTAGGGACGTCGGACAAGCGGGAAATGGCTCCAACATCGAGGTTTTGGGTTTTTACGACGCGCGGGGGGGGGGGGGGGGGGG
>JBBMKF010000065.1:2278020-2290336 GCA_037834155.1 Curcuma caesia | reverse complement strand
TGAGAGCCTAATCACAACCCGCTTATGTAACTTAGTTTATCTTTCTGCCTTCTCCTGACACTTGATTGGAAAATACAGTTATCAGTTCCAGATGAACATTAACCCTCCAAATAACCGCCACGAATAGATTACGCGGAGGGTAAAAAAATGAATGGACGAATTCTCAAGAGGTAATCAACGAAGCACCGCTTTCAATTCAAGGCCAATAAAACTCGAAAAATAAAACAAACCAAAGGGTAGCAAAAGAAGTAGAGGCGAAAGAACCGGATTTACCTGGTTCGCCTTTGGAATCGCCGCTCAGATGATCTCCGGCACTGGGTTTAGGGTTCTACGCGAGCGACAGCCGCAGCGGCGAGAAATGCCAGAGAAGGTTCGAGCACGAGTCACAGTTTATTTATAGATTAATCGGCCCCGTCACGAGGAGATAACGAGATCCCAAACTGTTCGATTGCTAGACCGCTTCCGTAAATGGGCCTCCGGCCCATCTAAAAACTTGTTATTTAATTTTTTTATTGTAAAATAATAATTTTCCAATTATTATTTTAACATTAATTATATAATTATGATATTACGTGGCATCCTACGTGGCGATGGAGAACGAAATATCTCCCGATTCTCAACTTATTTCAAGTTTGAAAAACTCATCTTGAGGATTGCGAAGGAAGGAATGGATGATTTGACCGGAGGATCGATCTGAAGCTTCGCAATTCGAAGAACCGAAGCAAGATGGGATGCTCGTTCTCTGGTCTGAGCGCCTTGTATGATTCCGCCAACGCTGGCGCCGACGTCTGGATCAACGACAATCGCTTCCGGATCGTGCGGCAGATCGGCGAGGGCGGTTTCGCCTTCGTCTTCCTCGTCAAGGAGGTCTTCGCCGATGGCGCCGCTGGTCTTTCCGGCAATAAGTCCATCAATCCCTCCCACATCTCAGGTATTTCCCTCAGATCCGATCGGGCTGCCCTCATTTTTGCCTAGTATCGAATCCTGGATCTGGCATTTTTCTATTGGACTCGAGTTTCTTGGATCTGGCCTTTTGCAGTTTCCACTTGGCCTTGAATTCCATTCATTGGATTTCTGAAAAATTGCAAATGTATGTGCTGTTGCCCTACGAATGGTTTACAAGGAACCTTTCTGGATTTTGTTCATTAGTGAATTATTTTACCAGTTCGTAAAGTTGCAAATAGGAAAAGTGATTATTGTTTCATTGGTGCTCTTTTAATGTCTGGACTAATGCTATTTCTTGTTTGTGAATATCATCAGGTCATGGAATATACGCGATGAAGAAAGTAATCATACAAACTAAGGAGCAGCTGGAGTTGGTTAAGCAGGAGATTCGTGTCTCTTCTCAGTTCAACCATCCCAATTTGCTTCCCCTCCTTGACCATGCAATCATTCCAACTAAGGTACTTATTTGTAGTTTGGTCAGGTTTCTTTGTTTGTGATGCCAGGAAAATCATATATGTTAGTATTGTAATCACGTTATCTGCAAAGAAGGCATTTTCTCAATTCCTATAAACTACTGTGAAGAAGGTATTTTCTGTGTTTAAGTAGTAATTTCTGACTTCATAGATTTTGCAATCAACATCTAGCATCGTTACTGTATTAAACAAGTTGGAGCAATTAGTATTGAAGGTGTGAGCATTTGGCATTGGTTTTAGCTGAAGAAATCTTTTACCAATGTCCTATAAGGGTCCTTTTTGCTACTGGTTAACAGAAAATATGAGATTTTTAGATACCGCACCCTACTTTTCTTAAATACCATAATGATGACTGCATGTATGTTTATTTTTAGGACAAACAAGGTGGTGCTCAGAAACATGAAGCCTACTTGTTGTTCCCAGTTCATCTTGATGGAACCTTACTTGACATAACTACAGCCATGCAATCAAAAAAAGAATTCTTTCCTACTATTACTGTTCTTCAGATATTCAGACAGGTTTTTTTTGGTTCTTTCATTCTGAATTTGTGTACCATGTGTATCTAATAATGTCCAAAAATTATTCGCATATGAATTGTTCAATTGATTTCCTCTGATGTATTCATATTGCAAGTTGAAATGCTCACAGGTCATAGCACTTCATCTCTATGTTTCTGTTATGAGATTGCTGGTGAAAATTGTGCAAACTGCATTTGCTGCTTTGTTTCTATTCAAAATAAAGACTAATGGAAAACATATATATATTGAATAAAAGAAATATGATTTTATAGCATAACTAATGAAAATCTGAGTTTCAAGTGAAAAGTCTTATGGATAAACTCAAAAAGATTCTGATATCTAATAAAAAACAAGAAACAAATCTTGAGCTTTTTCAAAAAATGATATCCTTATCAGTTTTTCACCTTCTGACAAAAAGTAGGATTTATCATAGTCTGAAGGTATTGTTTTTTTTTTCAAATATTTCTAGATTGTTCAAATGTATTCTAATCATCCATATACACCCAATTGAACACATTATCAAGCCTTGTTTGTCTCAAGTTTTGGAGTTGACTATTTGAATCTTGTCCCTCTATATAGCAATTTCTTATGACAGGAGTATAAATCTAGAAAGCCTTTACATAATGCACAGATCTGTAGAGAAAAGTTAGGGAAGAGGCAAGAGAACCATTGGGTTCTTCTAGAGTATGACTTTTCAATCTAGAACATAATGACAGGATTCAAGTCGCTGGTTCCAGGCATATCTATTTGCTTCTTTCTTTTCTAGATCACCGCCATTATTACAGTTTTCTTAATCAATCTAATTTCAGGTAAAATAATAAGATGACATGTTAACCATTGTTTACAGCTTTGTGCTGGACTGAAGCACATGCACAGCTTTGATCCTCCATATGCTCATAATGACGTCAAGCCTGGAAATGTTCTCATAAGTCATATCAAGGGACAACTGCCTGTTGCTATTTTAATGGATTTTGGAAGTGCTTGCCCTGCAAGAAAAGAAATCCGATCAAGGTCAGAGGCTTTACAGCTGCAGGTATGTGTTAATTTTCTTCTAGTGATATTTACTTGTAGGAGTTATGCAAATTAAATTTCAAAATATATTTGAATTATACCGCTAATATCTCCAAGACGGAAGGACAAATATCAAAATATTAACATTAAAAGCTACATTACCTAAACACTTCGTGTAGAGGTGTTATGGCAAGGGTCGAATCTCGGCGAAACCGAGGCAATGCCCTCTTCCGTCGTGGTCAACTGCAGCTTCCCGATTTACCTCCTAACAGATGATCATAAGGCTGACCGTGTGGGGCCGCTGGGGGCTGAACTTATGTCAAGTCAGAAACTTCATGGCAGGCATAGCTGCTTGCCATAACCGAGCTATAGCAGGAAGCAGTAAAATAAAGAAGAAAAAAACTAAATATTGAAAATGTGATAGTTTCTTGTAAACTGCACCTTTTGACATGTTTCTTTCGATAAATTTTAGCCTCACAACGTGGATGCTCAAGAAGGCTCTCTACTTCTCTTCATGCCTTTGATCAGAAATTTGCCAATTCTGATCCCAAAACTTGTTTAATGAACACAAGTGTTTGACATGTTATCAACTCACCTTTTTTGGTATTCCATGACAGGAATGGGCTACTGAGCACTGTTCAGCGCCTTATAGAGCTCCTGAATTGTGGGACTGTCCAAGTCATGCTGATATTGATGAGAGGACAGATATTTGGTCTCTTGGATGTACTTTATATGCTATAATGTGAGAATTCTTTGCTTTTGCTTATCATGTCCAGACTACCCGTCATCTCATGTTCATCATAATCTAATGGTTTCTTTCCAAGTTTATATATGTTTTCTCGAGAGATATTGATTAGAATATTAGAACCTTGCACGACACAATTTTTCAGGTTGACTCAAGGGAAATGAAACCAGATGCATACTATTTTCCTCTTGCAAAAACTAACAATAAAAGTCTAAATTATTTACTGCTTTTATGTCTCAATAGGTATGGATCATCGCCTTTTGAATATGCGATATGTGAATCGGGAGGCAGCTTACAGTTAGCCGCCATGAATGCACAAATAAAGTGGCCATCGACATCTGAACCCCCTTACCCGGATACTCTTCACCAGTTTGTAACATGGATGTTGCAGCCTCAACCTGCGATGCGGCCAAATATAGACAATATAATCATTCATGTGGACAAGCTCATATCGAAGTATTCAGCTTAAGATATAAGAAATTGGTTTCTCTCATAGTTTATATCATCTGTCGGTAATTCTTACCTTTGATCTATCACCAAACCCAATATTCAACTTGTAGCTTCAAAATAAGTTGCAATTATAATTTTTTTCTCGTAATCTTTCACAGCTAATCTTCTATAAACACACTATCACATGATGCTATTGTCTTCGACATTCTTACCTGTGCATTAGGTATTATATCATTTTGAATAAAAGTTTAGACAATCATTCTACACCTTGCTCGCTCGAGTTAGATACGTTGTATAGCATCCCCCTCATGAATCGTCGCTTTCTTTCTGAATCGACAACATTAATTCTTGATCATGATGCTTACCTTATCACTTAAAATTCATCTCACGAGTAGGCAGGCTTTCATGTCTCCATTTTAGCAAACCAAACATCACATCCCCACCGAATAAGCTACATCATAACGAATCACATTTTTAATTAGTGTTTATTAGATAATTAGCAATATGCACCAAACCTTTTACTAGATAAGCAATCCACCAAATAATTCCACACCTTTGTGTGTGCATTCTTCGTCACCCAAAAGCTTTAAACTTATTGAAAGTCAACTTGCCAAATATTTCTTTCAAAATTTAATATCATAAGAAACCTTATTAAATCAACAAATAGTTGATTTCCTTGTTGGCAATATTTGACAAAGCACCTAACTTGATTTGCTTTTTTAAAAAAAAATAGAGGGAATTTGTCTTTATTTCATGTGGATAAATTTAAATAATTTCCCCCAAATATTTTGATTTTTGTCGTACCATTTTATTTATTTATTTTTCTTTAACATTTTATGTTCTATTCTTTTATTAGTTTATCTTTAACTTTTAAAGATAAAAACAACGGCTTATATTCTAGGGACTTGAGTGCAAGAAACATATTTGTCGACTCGCAAAATAAGTCTTCGATCTTTTCAAAATCACATCAAAACTTTTGTCACTTATAATGACTATTCTACAAAAAAAAAATGGAATCTTTTAAAAGTTGACCATCTAAAATCCAAACAATATTCTAAATTCAATATTTCGATAAACCACGCAATTATTTACTTTTACTTTCCTTTATTCAACTTTTAACAGGTCAACGAGCAAATAAAGTCCACTTAAACTTGTGAAAATTAAAAATGCAAAAGTAGGTCATAACGATCAGGAGGATCGCGTCCAAGCCCTTCCTGGAACTTACAGTGCTTCCCGCTCATATGTCGCCACGTGCCGAATAGTGGATGCGGGTTCTTACTGACTCGTTTAAAATTTACACCGTGTGTTTTGCCGTGTATATATTATTGCGGGACCCACGTGGGACCCGATCGTCTGCAGATCCAGACCGAGATATTAAAATGCCGGAGGCGGCAGTGGGGGAGGGAGGGAGGGAGGAAGAGAGCGAGAAGGGCGACGGCGGTCAGCACACGCCACTCGATTTCTCCTCCGGGAGTCTCGAGGTTTCAAATCGAGGTCCTAAGTTCCGCGGTCCTGATCCCGATTTGAATCTGGAGCTCCAAATTTGAGTCCCCCTTTTCGCCTGGGGACCCGGCGCCGTGGGAATGGGGGTCGCCTCGCAGGATGCGGTCGAGCAGCTCGCTGCGCTCATCGATCAAGGTATGATTGTCAATCGGTTGTTCTACATGATATTGTGGGATTTTGTTTATGGTTGTTTGACTGTCGGTGGATCTTGTTGCAGTGGATCCCAAGCTCAAGCATACATTTCAGGTACGGCCTCTGTGAATTTACGTATAGATGTGTGGGATTTTGATCTGGTTGCTTTGTGATTTGGTGGCTTTGGGCTTTGGTTTTGGTTCATGCGTTTGAAAACATGCGTTTTGGTTGAATTATTTTTGTCTGTCATTAACAGCTTCAATTTGTGTTTCCGATCGAAAGTTACTGGAAAATATCGGTTTTCTAAAATGGGGGGAAACTATCAGATTTTGCATGTTAAAATTTACTGGACTCTGTTAAATTTACTGATCTAAGCGAAAGGTGTTGGATCCTTAATCCAACGTTGGACTTATATGTGAAATAATTATGTTATCTCTTATGGGTAATTTCTATTTTTATGATGGATTAAAATAGAAAATATCAAAAGGATAACAGAAAGGTTATTTCTATGATTATACATGAACGATCTAGGTTATGCGCATGCTTTTCACCAAAGAGGATAATTTTGTTCTAACAAAAGGTGGATTCTTGGTACGCTATAGATAGTAGTGCCTTCTTCGTGTTCAACTTTTTGCACAAAGAAATCAGTAAATGGCAAAAAACTGGTTTGTATAGTGAGAATGTGTGATTTCTGTGAGTTCTTGAATTACAGAGACACCTAACCCTTCTATTAATTTTTTTTCCCATTCCTTTAAATTGCACGACTATCATTAAGATTTGAATATTTGACCATTTCGGGCATGTTTTGGTACTCGTTTAGAATCATGTTTGTTTTACTAGCCGTCTCGCCTGTTTGTAAATGGGATAATACTGTTGTTGTGTTAGATTATTAGAGGGTTGTTTAGAATGTTCTGTAAAAGGGAGAAAGGTTTTACTCACATGACCTCTTTAAGTACCCTTGATCTGGATCTATATTTAACATTATCTCTAACTTGCACAGACTTTGATGCTTCTAATGTTCTATCTCAACAGGATAAGCTATGGAATAAAAACGACTTATTGGGTATCAATTAAATTAATCCACAGATTAATCGTATTATGCTGCCTCACTGGTTCCAAAAGTCTTTTGTGCTTGACTAATTGTTTACTACCTTGTCTGGTATGTCTATGGTGATTCATATCAGTGAACATTAAAACACAATGTTTATTGGAAGACACAATGTTTCTGCTAACGATAAGATTATGCACATTTTTGTAGATTGAATTTGATGGTAAAAATTGTAGTATCTTTCATTGTTTTGTTTGTAGAATATGCACCAGGGGAATCCAAAACATACTTTGATGCGCTTTCTCAAGGCTAGAGAGTGGAATGTGCCTAAAACAAATAAGATGGTATCGGTCGATTCTGTTTGAACTTTAACTTTTCAGTTATGAAAAAAGTATATCGATGTATTTCTTGCTAAGAGCCTATACTATGCTTTTTGGTAGCTAGTGGACTGTTTAAACTGGAGGATAAACAATCAAATCGACGATGTCTTCTCTGTGAGTTGTACTTCTTGTTATACAATTTACTATACTTTTTTTTTTCCTTTTCCCACTTTGAGATCTAAGTTTGTTACTTATGATAATTTAGGTAGGAACTCTACATACCATGTCATTATTACAACATTTTGCCTTTTGATATGTTTTAGTTTTAGAAGTCTCTTCTAATTCCATGAATGATCACCCGCTTATTTAGGCCTGCATTTGACCTGAGGGCCTCAGCTACCAGGAACGAAATTAATACCTTTCACATATGTTCCCTATATGTTTATTTCATGATCTCATACTAAGCAGAAAGTACCTTAGAAATGTAAAGCAAATTCTCACTACTTTTTCAGTATGTATATACATTTTTCTCACAATTGTCCTGTCTAAATGCAGAAACCTATAACACCGGTGGACCTATATAGGGGAATTCGTGACTCACATCTTATGGGATTGTCAGGGTATTCAAAGCAGGCAAGGTTCTAAACTTGTATTTTTTTTTATTATTTTTTTGTTGCACTTGGATATCCTAGTTATATGATAGTTATAGCATCTAAAACAACTGCCATTCATTTTCATGTAATATCCTGATCTTACACTGTCATTAGTCAATCTAATTGTTTTCTCTCACTCATTCTATTTACAAATCTTTGCTCATTCATGAAAAACTTATATTGAAATTTGTTTCAATGATCTTAAACACTGTATTTCATGGTTTGTATTGTAAAAGCTATACATGCACTAGTATGCAAGCATGAATATAAATCACCTTTGCGTGTTAGCATTAGCATTGATGCCCAAATAATGCAATACTGGTTTTACTAAGATGAGCTACTTAGATTTTTTTCCACCTCCATTTTTCACAGGGTATTCCCGTCTTTGCAATAGGTGTTGGTCACAGCACATATGACAAAGCTTCTGTAAGTATTTTTTTTTTTTTGCAAATGTTTTCAATTCTCCTGTCTAGTCTTATCCAATGTATTATACTCCTGTGCTTCTCCCATATAGGTTAATTATTACATCCAATCACACATTCAGATGAATGAATACCGAGACCGTGTGCTCTTGGTAAGTACCGATACATATAACTTTCCTGCTTTGCATCATCCATCCAGCTTCGATAATTCATGTTCTCTCTTCTCCCTGTTTAGCCTGCTGCAAGTAGGAAAAATGGGCGATACATTGGCACATGTTTCAAAGTTTTGGATATGACTGGTTTAAAGTTGTCATCCTTGGGCAATTTAAAGGTTATTATTTTCTATTACTTCTCTTTATATTGACTGTGTATCTCCGCTTCTTTATCTATGTGTTGGTATTCAAGTTAGTTTATAATTTTAGTTATATGCCTTATAAAGAGTGAGTTTAGGTTTATCTAGGTCCAATAGCATCACACATGATCTGATAAAGTAACAATATACAACACAATTATGAAAATATGCCATTGTGTGACTCGTGTATCAAATCAATTATTTTAAAGATTTACTAATTTTATGTTCTTTTATATCGATACAAAATGACATTTCTTGGTGTGATTTATGATTAACATGCCAAACATTGTCAATCTTCATTAAAGTTAAAGTTAGTGCAATAAATGATGTATACTCATTTACATTTCTTATGTTAATATAACAGTTAGTTTCCCTCATGGCTACTATTGATGACTTGAATTATCCAGAGAAGACGGAGACTTATTATATTGTTAACGCTCCGTATATCTTTACAGCTTGTTGGAAGGTACATAAATCAAGTTATCATTGAAACCTCTGTTAGCTTTAAACAATATCCAAATTCATGCTATTGATGCATTCTCTCTTTTTTTGGGGCTTAGGTTGTGAAACCACTTTTGCAAGAAAGAACCAGAAGAAAAATTCAAGTATTGGATGGTTGTGGTAGGGACGAGTTATTGAAGGTAAATAAATCTTCTAGTTGCTTTTATCAACGGAAAGTTTTAGTTGCAAATTTAGAGCAACACAAATTATCTTTAGATCAAAAACTATCAGAGAAAAGCAAAGTTATTCTGTTGAGATACTCAGAAAGCAATGCAATATATTTGCTTAAAGTTATTTTGATGAATGTCTTTACTGTTGGGATATATGCCCGTAAACAAATATTTTTTTTTAGTTTAGAAAATTTTCAATAATATTTTTTTGCATGCATGTTATAGATGCTTTGTAAATATCAAAAATCCTTAGATCATTATTCTGTGACTTTAAAAATTGTATATAAGTGTTATATACATGAGGATAATATTTAAAATATAATAATTTGAATTTGTTCGTAATTATAAATTAAAGACAGGATCTTTAATTTAAAATTATTTGTGTGATTCATTACATTCTGAATGAAACAATCTTGTTTGGATTGTTAATAATGAGATTATTGGAATGAAAGCGCTTTATATAATTTGATTATATATATGACTGGAACATGATTAATTTTGAGTCTCTAGTAATTTCCGTGATATGTAGAGCATTCGTTATTAATAATGGTATATATGAATCGATCTTAGTTCTGAGTAATTAATAGACTCCTATTTATAATATTATGTTTTTTGCTTTGTAATGACACAAATGAAATAGTGTCAAAAAATTCTTGGTATATTAGAAATGCAATAAAATAACTAGTCGGAAATATTAATGCACAAGATGAAATCCATTCCTTCATAAAGAAATCAAATAAACAGTTCCCTTAAGTGTTGATTTGGGACTTGAATAATAAGAGTGTTCAATTTATGATTTGATCATAAATACATTATTCATTAGAAATCAATGGGACTTAAGGAAAAAGATACAATTAAAAAGGTTAACAGAAATTAACTAGCTTTGATTATGAATCGTTTATGGAGGATCGATTTGTATGTAATGACTATATCAATAGACTATTCATTACTCTTAAGTAATTTTATATCTATAATTTTAAGAGGCAATTCTAGAATTCCAAGTTTATAGTGGAGTAACTTTGAAATTAATAATATTGATATATTAATTAAAGAGTTTAATTTATTATCAATATTATTGGAGTTTGAGATTATAGGTTCATAGTTCCCCGTGTCATCTCCAGATTACTCTTAAATGTACACATAATAAGAGTCTCTTATGGCCCCAATAGTTGAATGGTGACTATCATATTGACCAACTAACAACAAATTTGGATGCTTCAGGTAATGGACTATGCTTCCCTTCCCAGTTTCTGTAAAAGAAATGGCTCCGGATCATCTCGTGATTCTTCTTTGGATTTGGACAACTGCTACTCCCTCAACCACCCCTTCCACCAAGAACTTTATAGCTACACTGTGCAGCAGGCAAGATCCAAGGACCCCCTCATCAAGCAAGGCTCACTTCACGTCGATGTGCCTGAATCAAACCCTGAGGGAACAGAGATCATGAAGACGATACAGTCGGAATTTCAGAAGATGGGGAATCAGAATGGTATAACCCACTCATTGAGTGGCCTGCAGATTGACAACCTATGATGAAGTGTTTATCGGAAGGATTTGAAGGTGCTTAATTAATTTGCTTGGGGGTTTTCACCATGAAGATAACTTGGGGAAGCAGCTATTGTTTCGACATGCCTAAACCCAAAGTAATAAGGGATGTACACCCCTTGCTTTCTCGGTAAAAAAAGCGGGAAAGGAAATTTGTGTAATATGAAGTGCTAAACTTGTAGTATTGCAAATTGGAATGTTAACACTTTGAAGAAAGGTTACTTTGCCTTAATTATTATCCTTCCATTAGTCTTGGTATTTCCTTGCTGTTGTTGCTTAATTACTTGCAAGTATACACCTATATTTGATTTTTTTTTTTTTTATTTGAAATGATTTAGAAAGGACAGTTTGATGCAACAGTAAAATTATTACCATGTAATTTAAAATTTATAAGTTTGAATTTTGAAAATAACCTTTATAAAGTAAGATAAGATTGTGTATAATAAACTCTTTTTTGAAATTTTATATTAGCAAAAATTTCATATAACAATGAATAATATCATCTATATTATTAGTAAGGCCAAATTAAATTTTTTCAAATTAATCGAATTGATTGAATTTTCAAATAAAAATTAAACAAACCGAATCAATAAAATATTAAATAATTTGATAAAAAATTGAATTAATCAAAAATTTTAAATATTATGAAAAAATTATATTTTTTACTAATAAAATTTATTTTTTTAAAAATAAATAAAATTTTAAAACAACCCAACTAAAAATTTAAATTGAATTTATCAATCAATTTGTTCGATTTAATCAAACTTTTATTAGCCCTTATATATTAGTGTTATTTTTTTCGCCACTATATATTAGTGTTAATGAAGGAGCATTTGTTTCTATTTTGAACTAAATTATCCTAAATTACTAAAGACAATATAAATATAAATAAATATATATATATATATATATAAAGGTACGAGGACAAAATGAAGATTTCTTTAAAAAAACATTTAATTTTTATTAAAAATTTAAATTTGTAATAAACATTCAAAAAAAATTAAGTCAACTTGGTTTGGAATCTTTGAGAGAGAAAATCTGATCCCCGGGGCAATAGTGCAACGGTAGAACATCGGAGTTGTGACATTTGCAAGAATTTTCTTTCAAATGGAGAACGCAATCAAAGAATGTTGGGCATCTGAATTGACCGCCGTATGCACTTCCCGATTTACCCTGATGGTCAGTGGAAAATTTCCGTGGGATCAGACCGGCCACCTCAGGGATTGAGTCCATGAGACTGACTGAGATTTATCATTTTTTTTAGAGAGAAAATCTGACTCAACGGACAAAGCTCCCCAGCGGTGAGCAAATGTTGGGTAGATTTACTAGAAATATAATCCAACAAAAATAAAACAAGATTCACATAAAATCCACTCTAAATACTTTCGATAAACGCATGAACCAGTTTCAGTCAACCAGATCATGTTTCAAGGCAAATAGACAGATCGAACCAGAATTTTCATAGACAACAACAATACTTTTACAACAAGTAGAACTAGTGAGAGAGCTCGACTTCATTTTGTTCAAA
>JBBMKF010000065.1:2252908-2266100 GCA_037834155.1 Curcuma caesia | reverse complement strand
ATGGAATTCAGATAGCCTAATAAGCCAACCCTCTCGCCAACAACAAGTGACTTTTTTACTTGCTTCTGTTAAAGCTTTATAGAATTCTGCAAGAAAGATTACTGTATCAAGGAGCATACCCCTTATTTGTGTAGTTTCCCATAATTTCACTTTGTTGACAACAATGTCATGTGGTTCTCTTTTCACCATTAACAGAAAATTTTGATCTCAATTGTTTTAGATAATGCTAGAATGGAACTAAATATGTAATAACTTGCTTTGTTAGTGTGAGGATAGCTTCTTTGGTGGCTTGCCTAGGCCATTCGCTTTGACTGTCCGAACCACCTGCCCTCGACTGTCCAACAGCTTAGAGCACTTGAATGGCTCACCCAGGCAGCTTGCCTGGCCCACCTGAACTGCCCAACCGTTCCTAATTGCCCAAATCATCTCTCTATCGGACAGCTACCCTACCCGAATATTCTGGAAAGCTTGGATAGACGAACAGTTTGCCTAATTAAAATTTGAGATCAATATAAATTATGGTTGAACATGTCAAACTTGAGGATTTCCTAGAAATTAAAGGATGTATGAAGCGTAACAAAGGCAAACATGATGAGAAGTAGAAGGGATGACAAAAGAGGAACTAATTCTTTTCATAGCACTACTGCATTTCAGTGGAGTATTCAATTAGGTTCTGACTTTTAGAGAAATAGTTGGGCAAAAATACTTTATTCACTCACAAAAAACACATTTTTCATCAAACATTAGACTGTCAAGATAGTCACACCGGAAATATATAGTTCTAACAATCTCTCATGATTTATGATATATGTTAATTGTAACAGTGATCAGAAGTTTGCAAAAGTGCTTGCAATATAAAAGGAAATTTCCACCTTCTATGGCATATGGATGGGAAAAAAGAACCGAGCCCCACATGTTTGGTGATATGACCCTAATTTAGAAGTTGTATGTAAAACCATGTAGGTGTTTGATGCTTCTCCTTGTGGTTTGGGTCATCTCCTGTCAATGAATTCAAACTTATGAATGATCACAATTGTTAAAGGAAGCCAAGGTCTTTGTGACCACTTGGGAGCTAGAGCCACTCTTGGTCTGTAATCTTCTGTGACTCATTGACTCAACTTCTGCTGTAAAAAGGCTAAAAACTGATCTATGATCAGAGAATTGGAACTTGCCGCAAGTATACAAGTGTTGTTTGAGGCCTCTTCCATACCACAAGATCCTGTCACACCTAGTAATGGTGAAAAAATTAATGTGCATGACATTTTCAATGAAGTAACATAGGAATTACTTAGTTGCAAGTAAAACCATGCAGGTGTTCGATGCTTCTCTTTAAGGTTTGAGTTGTTGCCGATGTACTGATCTGAGTTATTGCAGTATTTGTAGGTGGGAGGGAAGTAGATTCTTCCTTCATTCCACCCTTGGAAGACACAACCAGATTGTTGCTCAATCTGAAGCTGGTTCAGAGAGAGGTGAGAAGAAAAGGATTCAAGTTTCCAAACAAGAAAGGAATTGTTGGTCAGATTGCAACTGCAAACAATAACTAAGCAACTACCTGATCCTTCTCCAGCAATGACTTCCAGTTCCTCCTCTCGACAAGACCCTTGGCAGCAAGATATGAGAGTGCAATGCGGTAATTCAAGTCTCCTAGCCAAATTATTCGACTATTTAGAAGGATAAGACAAAAATCTGTGAGTAAACTTCTTATGATGTACCAATGAGCATATGATTTTCTTCTGAACTTTTCTAAATGATACAGGGATCACTCACTCATGCTCCAGAATCCTCTCAGGTGTAGTCTGATCCCAAAACCCATGAACTCGGGAAAACTTGGTCTTCCTCAAGGTCTCCATCACATCAAGGTTCCGCCTCAACTTATCTCCCTCCTTTTCCCCAGATGCTAAGTGGCTGCAGATGAAGCAGAAACTTGTTTGGTGCAATGACATGCTCATGGATATGGAACCCTGGAAAGAAGCAAGTTGAAGTTGTTTCTGGTGATGTGATTCAGGATATGATCAACTAATTGTGCAGTTAAGGTATTGGTTGATACAGAGCATGGTACAATTGCAAAGCAACTAGATTTGGAGTAGGAATTGATGAACGAAATGTGAACAGTAAATCAATTAGTCTTACCTTGTTCCCAAGGTAACCCATTAATCCTCTTCCAACACAAGAGATCTTCAAGCTCCTGATAATGTCTCTTATGTCCCCTCTCACCCAAAGGGTGAGAAATATGCCCACCATTTGCTTGCTTGCCACTAAAATGTATCTGGAATGGGAACAGAATATGGAAAAAGTAGGTTTTTTAAAATAATTATTAAAATTCACTTCTTTTTTTATTTGAAAGTGCAGAATATAACTACAAAAGATCATAGCTAGTTACAAAGTATCTGGAATAGGAACAGGAGTTGAACAAATAGTAGGTTCTTTAAGATATATATATATATATATAATTTGTTTTGAAGTGCAGAATATAACTAGAAAAGCTTATAGCTACTAGCTGGCCAACTTGGTGTAAATGAGAATTTAACTACAACCAGGCTTTTGCAGAAACAAACAGCATTGTCATGCAAAATTGTCTTCTACCTAAATTTTCTGAGACCAAATTGCTCATTAGCAAATGCTGGGATTATAGCTATTTTGTCAAAATGGCGGGCCTGTAGCTTACTTTCAACTGAAAAAAAAGGTTAGCATATAATGTTTTAGCATAACATCATTTTAGCTTATGAGTTCTAGTTTTAGCTTCTTAGTTCATCTTTCTTGTTTTTAATTATGAATTAGATTTTGGATTAGGTTTTCCCCCAAAAACCAATATAAACATATTTATGAACTTTTTGCATGAGAATGCCAAGAATATAAATATTGTTAAATATTTTAGCAGTTTTAGAGTATGTCTAAATTGAGTCTAGAATCTTAATTAAATTGAAAACGTTAGCGTAGGAACGAAATTGGGAATTAAATTAAACTATAGATGGAATCTTAATTCTTCATAATTACCTTGAGTGTCCTGGCGTATCTATACCACCTGTGGATGAAGAAGCTCCATAGCCATAGGACATTGTTGAGCAGCATGTTGTTGGTTTATGTGAATGATCTCCATTCCAATTCTCATCATTAGAAGATCTACAATTAGCATTGCAATCACTCACCCTGTTGTCACAGACACTATGCCAACAGTCGAGCCTTGGTATTGAAACCAAGGCATCCCCCTCGTACCTTAGGCCACTGTTCAAGGTATGAAATGAATGACGATGCAGCAAATTCTTTTGTCTACTTGTCTTGCCTCCAAAATCTTCATCATCCATCTCTTTAGGGCAGCTGCTACTACTGCTATTATTGCCTGGAAGACTGTTGAGTGCTCTTCGGATAAGAGCAATCCATTTCTTTGCAGGAGCATTATCTTCTCCTCCCAACACATTTCCAGCATTTAGAGGTACAATTTCCTGAAACCTGGCACGAAAGCAAAAAAAAAAAACGTTCATATGTTCTCTTGATGTTCTCATACTTGCACAAGTGTGATATTTTTATACCCCAGGACATATACATCTGCTGCAGGTGAACTGTGGAGCCAATCATCAAGGTTCAAATTGCTTGGTGGACTTTTGCCACCTACATTCCATGTCGCAACAAAGATCCTATTCCACAAAAGTAATAACATTTGATACATGGAAGAACATGAGTTAACCTACAGCTCAATTGGTGTACATGATCAAGGACCCATTATAATTGTTTCTCACATGCCTACCTGTAATGAAGTGTCTCAGTGACTTCAGCCACATCAAGATCAATCATTCTTTGTCGAATTTGATCTAGATTCGTAGGTAACCTTCCGGAGGACACACAAGAGGAAGACATTTTTGAAGGAACCTGTGTAAGGGATTTGAAAGAGCTGAAGGTGATTGCTTTGATGTTGTGGTGCTCTTGACCTGTTTCAGTCTTTGTATTTCTGCCTGTCCTTTTCTCATCATCTCCTAGAAAGAACACATAATTCAAACCAAGACAAACATTTTGTTCTGCAATAATTTGTGCTTTGCATTTGCTGTTTTGGTTTTTTAATAACATCATCGTTTTCTTTTTCAGGAGGTAGTAGTTGGCTGTGACCAGAGAAGAGAGCAGGTAACAATAGAGAAGAAAAAATGGGACTCTCACAAGACATTTTCTTCTGCAGAAACAAAGAACAGGTACAGTGTGACAGAAGTGAGATGGTGACATGAGGAAGGCATTTTACCTATACCAACACTATCTGAATTGAACTCCTGAGCATTACCTTTGGTGCTGAACCATCTTCTCTTTAGGGACTTGAACCATGAGAGCTGCAACCAAGATAAACAAATCAAAGAATGGAGGTCAAAAAAATCTTTCAAGAGTTCAATCAGAAAACAAGTTGCTAACAAAAACCTTGCATTTTTTTGAACTCCTATCTTGCATTGCTGCAGAATGCCCTCATACAGCTTAACAATCGGAGAAACAAAAAAAAGGTGCAAAAACTTGCTTTCTTGATGGTCGAACAGGATCAAAGAGAGAAGAGAGAAACCACTTCTGTTGTAAAGAAAATTTTGGTTCAGAACAAAGTTACAGGCTGTTTACTTTGTTTACTTCCTTGCTAATACACTCCATGTTTCTAGTATCTAACTTGAATGCACAGGGTCAAAGAGAAAGAAACCACTTCCACTGGTCGACAGCTTTCTTGGATTCTTTAGAGAAGCAAAGAAAAGAAAATTCAGATTCAGAACAAAGATACAGTTTTTTACTTCCTTGCGAATATACTCCAATGTTTCCAGTATCCAACTTGAAGGAATGAACATGGCAATATCACAATCTTCCCTCAAATGGATTATGGTGCTAAAAGAGTTTGATTATTGAAATGCAGATTTGGAGTGGTCAGAAGACAAGAAGGTATGATATTTAGAGAGGAGGAATAGAGAGAGAAAGTGCTCTCTGCCTCAAATCCAGTAACAAATTTTATAAGGAATAAAATATTACGATTGTTGATTGATTAAGTTTCAGAAAGGATTTGCTTCCCTCACCACTTGGAATGTTGTCTCCTCCACAACCACTTGTGTTTCAGGGGAAAATAAATCAGTTTATGAAAAGAGTAGATATGTTTTTATATGCTTTTCTCTTGAAGATAATAATATTGGATCAAAAGTTAAGAGCTAGCATTAATTTAAAGGTGCTAATGATCAAAGTGCAATGTAGCTCATGAACAAGTTCATTGTTTGTTCTTAATTTGGTTTCTGACTTCTCCTCTTGGCCTCACTTTTGTGCAGCTCCCTTGCTAGAAATACTTGTGGCATGGGCGTATCAAGTCATGAAGGTTGTTTGTAGAATCATTGGGAGTCATGTGTTCAGGTATTTTGATGATTTTGCTACCCAAATAAGTTATATTTAATGATCATGTAGTTGACAAGGAGCCCTCCTTAATATTTATATTAAAATATTAATTTGATCGTTAATTTAGTGATCATGGCCTTAGTAGGATCACAATTTAATGTTCCATTATCATCATCAAATGTGTCAAAAGGAAAATTAAAAACTAAAAAAGATTCATAGATCATGGATGAAATTATAAATTATTCAAACTTCAAATATTTAGCACACAAAAATGGCCACATAAATTTGTTAATTGCTTGCAAGTTGATGGCCCATCACCATCATCAATGTCCCAAAAAGGAAAGGACATTGTCTAAGATATGCCAAGATAGTGAGAAGGTACAACTAAACCTACTAAATTTAGCTCATGGTGATCCTCTATTTACCACTAATCTAAAAGGCTGATAATATAAGACCCCTTTCATGCACTAATAATGAGGAGCTTTAGAGCTATTGGCCAAAATATTTAACCTATTTTTAAATTTTAGAAAGAGCCCATTTTACTTTGTTTTATTCAACACCCCCTAACGCAAGCAGCATGGGCACACACCTTCACTTATTGCTTTAGTTAATTAATAATACTTTTTGTTAGCGATAAGAGAATTTAAAGGTGTTGTTGTATATCCATTTTATAGCTTAAAAATTTTTAAATTCATTAAAATAGCTTTGACAACAATAATAACAATGTCTTTATTCCACTAAATAGGATTGGTTACGTGAATTCTTTTATACAAGTTTAAATAGATCGGTCTATGCGGATTATGGGTTTAGGTAGGCTTAGGTTGGCCTATGGATTGAGAAGAAGAAAAAAATTTTAAAACTCATTAGGCTCGTGAATTAATCCATTTAATCTGTAACTTAAATTTAAATTTTAAAATTTTTTATATTTTTTTATTTTTGGTGGGCTTATGAACTCGTAATCCACTTTGAATTGGATTGAATTAGAGATTTCTAAGCTAGTCGTTTTCCCGCCTCGTAGATGATGAATTTTTGATGAGTCAATTTACCTTGCCACAAGTCAACCTATCTGATAGCTGTGGCTATATAAATTCTCTGTCATTGAATTTGATCCCTTATTATATTTTCATCTATAAATTGATTTTATTCTGTTTTATCATTATTTTTAAGATTTTTTAATCTCTTTTTCTCTATTAATATGTCTATTTATCATATTTTCATATCATCTTTTAAAATATTATTAGATACCTAAGTACGTAATCATATTATGTTAAATATATTTTCTAGAATTAAATTTTATTTTTAATATTTTAATTTTTTATCATGTCCCACACACATATCTACTTTATTGTTTTCTTCCTAACAACTCTTATATTTTATTCGTGTATTGCTTCATAGCTCATATAACATTATCCAATTCAAATATCTTTTAAAATTCCTATTAATATTAATTTGTATTTCACTTTTTGATGATGAAAATTAAAAAAATATATTTTAATTCTTTCAGACTTGGAAGATATTTTAAATAGGAGATAAACTTGGGGGGCAAATTGAAAAGCATTGTGGTAGAATCTTAATTTGGTAAATTTACAAGGTGTAATTTGATAAAATGGCCGGAAAATTTTTATATATAAATCATTGAAAGCCCAATAAAATAGGTCGATGAGCCGGTCCGATCCGTTACAAGTTCTCCTTCCCTTTTCCCGCTTCATGTTCCGCCTTCCTCTCTGCGAACGCCAGAAGAACTACGCCGTTCTCTATCTGATGCATTTGCCATTATCTCCCGAACCGAGAAGATCCTCAAAGGTAATCTCTATTTATGTTATCCGGAGGCAGATCGTTTGCTTTTCTCATAAAAACTTTTGGAACTGTCGTCGTTCTACGGTTTTGAGAAGTAGATTATTCACTATTCTGTATTTTTAATTGTTACAAGATTGACATTCTACAGTTCATAGTGTGCTGTTGCTCTGTTGTCAATCATCTATTTAGGTTTTCTGGTGGCAAATCAATTTGTTTTATTATAATTTTTAAGTACTGGAAGCTATAATCGTTCTACCGTTTTTTAAAAGCAATTTATTTGTTGCTGTGTTGTCCCAATCCTTTATGCTCGGCATTTCCAACAGTGCATTGTATGCTGTTATAGATTTTCAAATACACTGGTTATCTTGTGCTGTAGGAAATCGCTATTTAGGTTATTCAGCGGCAGATCGATTGCTTTTCTTTTCAGTCCTTTGTTGTCGTTCTAGGGTTTTGAGAAGTAATTGTATTTTCAACAGAGTTTGTGCTTGGCATTTCCTACCATACATATATATTGTTGATTTGTGTGTGTGAGAGAGAGAATGGCTTTATTAGGAAAGAATAAAAGATTGTTCTAATTTTGAGAAGTAGATTATTCACTACTGTGTAATTTCTAATTGATTCCTGCAATTCATAGTGTTGTTATTATAAATTTTAAAATGCTCTGGGAAGCTTGGTGCTTCACTTCCTGATCTGATGAATGACTTTATTGTGTCTACTTGATTTGCTAGGACTGGAACTGGAACGAGTCACAAATGATCAGTCTAGTGTCTTTTTTGCTAAATTTCATTGAAGAAAAATGATTGACTGATATGCCTTCCCCTAATTTCTTTAAGTTCTTCCATATTTTGGTAATATACAGTTTTTAGATTCCTTGAAGGTCAGTCTAATGAATTCACAAGTGCTTCAATTGATTTGAAAATTATTAGTGATATAGTCTTTGCATGGAACTTCATAGTGGGATAAACTTGATGCATCCAATCTCCAACAGTTGGGACACATGATTTTATAATGATGATGAAGTGCATGGATGATATTACATGTCCTAGGGTATCTTAGTGGAGGGTATTGGATGGTAAATTCTTAAGTGTTTCAACTCAAACTATTTTAAGGATTTATAAGATTTCTTTGGTCATACAATACCTATACAACTCCTTACAAAATTCATTTTGCTTACACCTGAAACCTACATAATATATTAACATTTTATATAGTAACGTGAATAGCCTGCAGGTGGAAACAAAGTAAGAGATACAGATTTCATGGCATGTTCTGCAAACTGAGATCTATCTTGTTAGGGTCCTTTATTGTTCACTGTTTAGTGTTTACTGTAAAGTTTTATTTCCTTTTATTCCCTGTTTTCTCCTCAAAGCAGCTTTTAGTTTATCTTCTCCCTCTTCGAGTGACTCAGTCACTGCTTTCTTAAATAGTGTTTTTTTAGACAACATCTTTCTTTTCATTCCTCATTTGACATGTGAAGCCTTTTGTGACGATCTATGGTTCCATTCAACGTCTTGATGACAACACAAATTGGTTCAAATAGGGGTGAAATTGTACTTGTTTTCCCTTACCAAATCATGATTACAACACATTCGAAGTCCACTTTAAGCAGAAATAGCATGAACAAGATAGATCATACGAACTCACATTTACACTCAGTAGCTTTTTGGTGAACACGTCGGTCTACTACATTGAAAGTCAGATACCGGATTTGCATGGCTTCCAGCTCCATTTGCTGCATACTCCTGTTAGAAATAGCTAGTCTTGCTTGTTTCTGTTAACCTGAAAGCACAACATTTTGGCATATTAGACACATATTTTACTCCAAAGAGATTGTTTGTTTGCCTATTTTAGGAATTTGTACCTCAAATCCCACCAGTGATCTGGTGTAGTTGGTGTTCGTAAGCACTGTGCTTGTCGAACCACATTCACTGTCTTTAAGTGACATGTTGGACTTATCTAACTTGATAGACCAAGGATACTGATAGCCGCTGCAGGCCATCATGCCGACATGGGAGGACGATCGTTGCATCTTCATACTTCTAGGAATGTTCCTTCCTTCCACCGATGGTCTCCTCCTGCTCATTTGCCGCTCAATAGTATCCGTTCGCTGCCGCGGTGCACTCTGAGATCTTACCTTTGCTCTTGAAGATTCAGTGTTGGCCATATAGTTAGGAAAGAAGGAGTAGTCATAAGGATGTGTTGTTGCATCAGGTACTGAAATAGAGGACAAGTAATGTGGACTACTCTGTGCTTTCGCAAATGCAAAGTCCTCAAAGTGTTCACTGTAAGCCCTTGTGCAAGGTGAGAGCTCTGGGTACTGATCGACCCTCGAAGGTGTACCGGCATGGCCATAGTATCCTGAGAGTTCATTCTGTTTTGTTTCGCTCTGTGCGACTGAGTAGCTGTTTCTACTCTTTGTGCTGCCTCTCGACACCCCAAGATCCATCTCCACAATCTTGATGTCCTCCTCTGCATTTCTGTCCATGAAGCTGTACTGCAACTGTTCCATGTCTTCATCTGTTACTAGAACATGAATTGGACTTGCGTGTGAATGTCGCGATCTCGGATGCTGTGGTGATCTCCTGTGGATGGATTTACGCTGCTGGATGATCGGAGAATCTTCTCCCATTTGGATCCTTTGCAGTCGAGCTCGCTCTTGAGCTGTGACAAGAGCCTGCATGCATCGAAGAGCAGCAGCAGCTTGCTTTCGGATCAAGTGGCCTCTCACTAGAGCTTGCAGCTTCACCAAGCCTCTCAACGCACATAGAGCTTTCCTTGCCTAAAGAAAAAAAAGGGTAAGATTATATCAAGATCCCTTGAACAATTCTCTCCTACCAGATTAATTTTCACCTAAGATCATCTATGTTTGCAATTCTTTTACGTAAGATTTTAAGATTCCTTTTCACCAAAGGTCATCTATATTTCCTATATGTTTCACAGAAAATAACTTAAGACCAGGGAAGTTGACTATTTCTTTGTTTGCTGCAAGATAAGGCATATATTGCTCCTTCCTTTTTCTACAGTTCCCTTTTTCTAGAACTTGATCGTCGGAGGGGCACATCGGTGCCCTCTAATGTGTATTACTCCACGCAGGTTGGCCAGCACCACCGTCGGAGGCCTCATGATCATCGACATCCAGCAAAGAGGCAGATTTTTGACACATCATTCTTCATTCAATTGATCTCCAACAAATTGAGCTCTGCCTCAATCTCTTCAACGGATTGAACTTTGCCTGCTCGATCCACGTTTGATCCTTCTGATTGAGCTGAAGAGCAGCTCGATCCGCACCTCCCTCGCCCTGAGTAGGTACGTCGAATCCTTACTGGAACTTGATTCACTGCTATTTTTACCTTCTTGCAGATCCATTAACTTTGCTCTACTTGGCTCCATTACTTCTAACGCGAAAATCGATATAATGTTTGTTGTGGCTTCTAATGCGTTTGTTCATCATAAACCATATTCATATCGCCAGTTAATGTCTATACTTAGAACAAACACTGTTCTAATTTGAGAGTTACAAAAGTATCCTTTGTTAGATCTTTAAAATTTCACTAATTTAGTTGTGAAAAATAAATTCAAAATCATGATGCCTTAATGCCATGTTCTTAATTGTTTCATTCCATTAGCTTTAGTTACTGAACTATTTGATTGTACGCATGAATCAGGGAAGAACAGAGAAGAACCAGATATCCACGGAAGGCAGATTGAATCCTGATGGCCGCGAGTTCCTCGGCCTTTTGCCGGTTGGGACCGGCGGTGAGTCTCACCACCGCTGCAGCCGCCTGCGCTGCCGCAACAGCAGCCTCCGCAGCGGCGGCCGTGGCCACCGCGACCGCCATGGCTTGCCTTCTCTGCTCTGACTCGGCCTCCGACGGGCGGTGGCCCGGCATGCTTATGCTGCTCCCGGTGGGCGTGGGTCTCCGGAAGCTCCACCGCTTCTTCTCCTTGGGAACCGCCGCCACCGGCTGCGGCCACGGCGGCGGGGAGTGCACGGCCTTCTCTTTCTTCTCGTCCGACGATGTCTTCCCCGTCAAGAGGCTTCTCAGCCATTTGCCCGCTTTCCCCATTTCCGCTTCTGCTACGACGAGGAGGCTGGCACGCTGAAAAAAGCTCGATCGGACAAGAAGGTATTCATTAATTCATATGGATGCCATGGAATGTCTCTGTTCTGAAGAAACTTAGGAGGCTAAATAGATACGGACGTAAAACATAAGGGCTAAAATGAACTTAACGACCAATTTTCATACCCTTCCTTATGTTTACCTCATTTTTCAAAATGCTCCTTAAAATTTCAGAATCATTAAAATTCTTCTCATTTTATTTCTAATCATTACATTACTTGTAGAAAATGATGTGATGTTCCTAGCAATTAAGACCGGTCCATTCGACCAAAAAATTCAGATTCAATCTTCATCCAGTTTTGTTACTCTTACAAGTTCACAAATATTGATTTAACTCCAATATTAAATTGGTAAACTGTTTTTTTATTACAATTTTGGCATAATAAAAGACTTTTTTCTTTAAAAGTTTAATAAACTAAATATGTTTCAGTACCTTCAATCGATGGTGCTTTCCAGGAAGAAGCATCTTTCCTCCATTGCCGCTTGTTTTGTTCATCTCTACAAGATTTGATCCGTGGATTTTTTTACCTGGTAAAAGTTGTCTGTTTCCTCATGCAGATGATGCCCCAGTGGACAGCTGAGGTGGTGGAGCAAATAGAAAGGGTGTGGATTGAGAAGGAGACATGAACAGTGAAGGAAAAGGATTAAGGAATGGGGCATGTGAAGGAAATAGCCACGAACGTGGTGGGGAATGGAAGGGTGCATGGCCAGCCGGTTAGCGTTGTCAGCATCTCTTCTCACCAAGGTTTGTCACATCATTGGCTGTGCAAAGAACAGCTGACACTACCCGAATCGTATCGTCCGGCTCCTCGTTGAATTTTCCTTTTGAGAGTCTTCTAGTTCGATCCAGTTTTGATTCCAATCCATCTGCAGCCGTCTATTAATCAGTCATCAGCGGCCGAGATCAATGCCAACCATCCATATCGTTTTGGACAGCCGAGATTGATTAGCTCAGATCGGGCAGCATTACAGGTTCCTTTCAGCTAAGATCAAAAGGCCTCACCAGCTCCACTGATAAAGAGGTGAGAACTTAAAACTTATGTGATGACATTGGAATAGGTTACCATTGGTAACAAAATCTAAATGATAGATTACATTTTTAGATTCATGTTTTACAATTTTCTAAATCAGTTGCTACAAAATTAATGATTCTAATGAATTTGAGCATAAACTAAAGGCAAAGGGCAAAGAGAACACAACGCTATGGAGGCCTCCATGGAATTTATGTTCTTGGTAGTAAGTTTCCAAACATAACTCTTTTTGTTTTTTTCCAAATTAAATGACTTTGGCAGTCGATCGTATCTTTTGGCTTGCAGTGTCCTGCTGCTTCCATTGATCTTGCAATAAAGGTACGCCAGTTAATTCTTTGGCATGGATTCTATTCTCTGCGTTGTGCATGATGGTGCCTTGTTCTTAATCATAGTTAGAGTTTGGTTTTCTTTCTAGTCTCCATAGGATTGTTAGGTTCGATTCGATTCAGTTCAAACTCCAAATCATCTTTAGATTAGGATATAAGTTTCACCTTCATCAACATGGATTGTTAACAATAGACTATGGATCGTTTTAAGTGTTAAATATTTTTCTCTTTTAAATTAGTAGAAGTGATATGTTTCATTGAAACTGTGTGTTCTTAAATACAAAGAGGATGAGCCAAATAGAAATATTGATTGGTGTTTTGGCTCTAATTGTTGGTTCATGCACAATACCACATGCGGGTTGACCCACATTTTAAGGTAGGAAGAAGCAGCTTTGAGTCGATGTCCACCAAATTGCACGGTCCTTATGAACGATAAGGACTCCTGTCCTAACCCTAATGGCACCTTCTTGTCTAAATTAATGCAAGTGACATGGACCAGCATAAAAACTAAATGGAGCAAATTAATTTAAGGATTATTGGCAATCACATGCTGCCATTAATCCTACCTCTTTACTCATCCAACTCT
>JBBMKF010000065.1:2239027-2249757 GCA_037834155.1 Curcuma caesia | reverse complement strand
GAGGGGGGCCTGTGGTCCTTTGTTTGAGGAGTTGCAAGGGTGCAAACATAATCCCACATCTAAAACACATGGAAAAGATCATGAGTTTAAAAGGATGAAAGATATCTCCATTGGAATGAGGCCTTTTGGGGAGAGCACAAAAACAAAGTCATGAGCGCTTAGGCCTAAAGTGGACAATATCATACCATTGTGGAGATACGGACATCCTTGGGGACCTTCAGCTTCCTTGATGATTTATGTTAATGGCTCAACTTCAATCCATTTGGAGAAGTAATCGACAGCCACCAAAAAAAAACTTTTTATGGTTAGGTCCTATTGGACCCACAATATTCATTCTCCATTAATCAAAAGGATAAAAAACTATGGTAGTTTTCAACAATTCAGTGGGATGATGGAAGAGATTTTGATGTCTCTAGCAATTTAGATAAGTATTAGTCATCCGTGTTATATTAACTTGTAGAGTGGGCTAAAAATATTCAACTAACAAGATTTTTTGTGCCAGAGTTCGTCCTTCGATATGATTTTCATAAATACCTTGATGAATTTCTTGCATAACGTATTCTACCTCGCTTAGGCTGAGACATTTGAACAGAGGTTGGGAGAAATTTCGTTTATACAGGGTGTCCTCTACCAGAGTGAATCAAGCGCTGAAGCAACTCTTGTTCGAGAACTTACCTAGAAAAAGGTGTTCTGGGTATGTTTACCTCACCAGCAGTTATTAGCTTACCTTTGTGATCACGAGGGGGTGTTCCAGCTCTAGATTCGTGTGAATCCTCATCTAGAAAAGTTACCTCTTTGTTGAGAGAATTCATAATGGGTATGTCCCCTCTTAAAGATAATGACACCTTTCCAAAAAGGGAAGGCTCGTCTGGCGAGGAAGGAGGAGCTCTTAAAGGAGGCAATAATGAGTGTTGTTGTAATACCTTCTTAGGAGACTAGTTCATTAATCTTCTCGGGCGTGATGGTCATTGATTCACCATAACTTTTCTCTTTAGTGGAGCCATCATCACCAGTAGTTCTTCTAGTATTAACCATCACAGCATTTCGGCTCAGAATTTCCACAAATAACGTCAATTTATTCCGACCAAATATCGTGGATGATCAAGCCACTGATCAAGGAACGGGCTGACACACACACTCCCTGGAAATAGTCGCTGGAAGGGATTAAGAGACCTGAAAAGCACTTAGAAAGAGAATTAGAATGATGCAAAGATGAATCCTGACAAACCACTCTGACGCTCAAGTTAGAGTTTAGGGAGAGGAAGGATCTAAAAGACTTGGGAAAATTAGAATTGTAGATGTGTGCATACCTATGGCCGTGGATATAGGTAATATTTTATAGAATTGATCTCTGAAACATCAACGTCCATTTATAAAACGTTCTGAGACATGTGCATCAGTTTCAATATACGCGTTCCAATTGTCCAAATCCTCTGAGATATTTTTCTATTTCTTCGGAAAAAATAGTTTTATGATTTTCTGATCTTGTGAATAAACTGATTCCATAGACTTAGCCTGAGACTGAGATGGCATCCACGTAGGAGGTCGAGGTCGGGACCTGAGGCTGGAAAGAGGTCAGCACATGAGACCAAACAGACATTAAGGTTGGGTCTCAAGGCGGGAAAGAGATCAACACTTAGGGCTGAGTAGACGTCGAGGTCAGGATCCAAGGTCGGCACTGAGAGCCGAGCAGACGTTGAGATCGGGACCCGAGGCTGGAAAGAGGTCGACGTTAAGGGTCGAGTAGACGTCGAGGTCGGGACCCGAGGCTGGAAAGAGGGTGACGTGAAGGGGCGAGTAGACTTCGATTTTGAGACCCGAGGTCGGGACGCGAGATGGGAAAGAGAGCTACACTTAGGGCTAAACAGACGCTGAGGTGAGATTCAAGGCTTGAAAGAGGTCGACACTGAGGGTCGAGCAAACTCCGATCGAGGGCAGGGTCCGAAATCAAGTGGAGATCGAGGTCAAGACCTGAGGTTGATATTATCAACTAACCATCCTTCGAATATTATCTAATCATCCTTGACCCTACTTAATAATTCTTATTCTTTTTATCTTCAAAACCATGTGGTGGCCCTGAGGAGGCCACATGATAGTTCCATGATTCCACCGTATCAGTGGAGAAGGTGCTTTAAGTCAAGAAGACAGTATTTATCAACAAGAATGACTTTCATAGCACCGAAATCTCAATAAATAATGTCGAGCATGGCAAGATTTCGTGCCAGGCCAAACATACACACAAAAAAAAACAAAATTTGGAATAAAATTTCAACTTATTTTTAATGATTTATCAGTAATATAGTGTAGCAGTACTTACTGAATTTTTTGATTAGAAATACCCTTTGAAATGCAAAATTCACATCAAGTAAAGCATATCCAAACTCATTACTGTCAGTTTCATTTCATACACACAAAAGTTGGAACAAAATGGTAGAATCATGTTTCAAGCAATCGGTATCGAAAAGTTTCAGATTGAAACAACAATTTCAGAATAAATCTGCTTGATGTTTCACAGCAATCATTAAACTGCACACCATTCCTCCTTCCTTTTTCTAGTTTTATGAAAGAATTGAGTTACTCATATCTGTGTTGGTGTGATATGTTTCAATATCCGAACAAGGTGTTGTTTGTTTTGTTCTAACACAAGATTGAGAGTTTCATGGCTGCCAAAGATTATGGTGATTATTTGTTGCATACTGAAACTTTGGAATTCAATTGATTTGATTTCTTATCATAAAGTAGGAATTATTATAATCTAGTGAAGAGTAGTACTCCCACAATGTGCATCATGATCATCAATTATACAATACGTCGATCGGTCGGTCGGATCAACGATCGCGATACTTCGAAGAGGTTGGGAACACCATAACTTAAAATCCCCCCACAAGTAGTTAAAACCTTTATGATGCATTTGATTGAGGGTTATTGTTGATAACCTTGGTCATCAACCTAATGTTATATTGTTTAACCTTGTTTAGTCCCCGAGGCATAGTTGAGTTGGTTACAACGGAGCAAAGTTGTTAAAGTGGACAAGAGTCGAATCTCGACGAAGCCGAGGTAATGCCCTCCTTCGTCGTGACCAACTGTAGCTTCTCGATTTACCTCCTCACAGATGATCGTGGAACCAACCGTGTGGGATCGCTGGGGTGGCGGATTCCATCTTTTGCTGAAGTTTAACCCTGTTTAGTACTTCAAGTCATGAATGATTCCTAAGTAATCGAATATGCCCGCCACATTAGCAAAGAAAGCATATAACCCGACATGAGATTGCCTTAGCAACGTATGATTTTCTACGATTCTGAGTTAACGAATTTTTTCTCAAAATTATCCTTTAAATTTTTTCGGCATCTACAATTTACAGAGGGGATGCGCGATGGGGAAGAGGGGAACAGCGGCTGTAGTGAGCGCTTCGCATTGGTTGTTCTCCAATGAATCACTATGGGAAAGAGGGGAGCGGCGGCAACGAGGTGAGCGGCAATGAGATGAGTAGTGGCGACGAGGCAAGACTAGTGGTGGCGAGGCAAAATTAATCAAATATCAAATTGATTTAGTTATAAAAATATCTAATTATCGCAAAAGGTGATTACGCTCCCAAGTGCCTCTTATCTAGGTTATTTGAATGGAGATAAATTACGAAGTCAACTTACAGGCAACCACTAAGTGGCTAGAGGTTGGGAGGGGATTTTTATAGAGGAAAAAAAGGATAATACAGTAAATATTAAACTAGATTATATATTAAAATGTTTAAACAAATAAATTTTTATTATATTGTCTAAGATTGAATCCAATAATATTAGATTATATTTTATTTTTTTAATTGATTACTTGGTAATCATAATCAATATTATCCATGATAATCTAACCAAATACACCTTTACAGTTTTGGAAAAAGTCAAATCCAACGGTGGCAAACATGTCAAGAGTTGCAGGGTGTTGTAAAAGATGGATCTTTTTTGTGCACTTCAACTATTTAAGGCTCGAGAGGCGAACCTTGGACACACTTTCGTTTGGTTCCGGAGAGGGATTAGGGTTCTTCACTGAGAGGACTTCGGTGAGCCCGATTTCGACCACTTTGGTTCCTGTAATTGTTACTTCATGCATACATGTAGTGAAAATCTTGTTTGGAGATTCAAAAGTTGCCTCTTCCTTGGGTGTTTAGTGATGATTGTCCATGTTTGGTTGGTGTAGGGTTCTTCCCTGATGATTGATTCCAAGTTTCTTGATTCTAAGTTGATTGATATAGCTTATGCATGATAGTGTTTATCCTAGGGTTTTCTAATTACAGAGAAATATGTTTGTGTAATTAGAAATGCCAAAACTGATATAATATCTTTGTGCAACGGATGGTAGATATTAAGAATTTGGATTTAGTTTGCATTTTCACATCAATAATCTCAAGTACTTTTCAGGGGATTAGGCACTATTTCTAGATATTTCTAGGTTTTCCCCCCTCTCTATTAAGGATCTATTTGTTTCACGTAAAATATTATGTTTGTTCAAAACATTTTCAAGGAAATTTTTGTTGGAAAATGAATTATTTCCCCTTGTTTGGCATGCATGATATAAGGAAGATATTTTCCATTTTTTGTTTGATAATCTAAGTGTCTGGACTTCACCCGACTAATTCTAGAGGTACATGATCTTTCATCCTGGTTCGCCTACTGGATAAATCTGAAGCATAGCTTATACTTTTCTTGACCTTTTGGCCAAGATCAAGTGTAGTTTCCATTATTCTTCTTGCTTCTCTTCCTTGCCGAGGTCAACTCCTATCTCAGCAAGCAGTGGTGGGATTGAGGGCAGTGGGATTGAGGGCAGTGTGATAGATTTAGTGAGACCACAAATCTAACATGACCAATAGCTCCTTTTGTCCGATGAGGCAACATGCTACAACAGCTTAGTCTCGGTCTCAATGGGCCACGGTGGGTGATGGCGTGCAACGCCGGGTTGCTATTCTCGAGGAAGAGGAGCAGACAAATGGGGAGGGTTGTTGTTTGTAGAGGAGAGTTGTGGACAGAGGGGATTCAAGCAAAATTTATTTCGTTTCAATTGATTAAGATTTTATGTGAAGCCAAACATTGCAAAACCAAGAAGAGACATTCTTTGAGAAAACATTTTCCGTGAACCAAACAAACCCTAAATTACTTCTTTTATGAGAACCTCATCAAGGCCAAAAAATATTGCTCCATAAGGCTAAAACAATCTATTACAGAGAAACATAAGAATTAAAGAGGATGGCTGCTAGCTATCAGGTATCCTATAGGGAAGGAAGTGAAGAACTACATAAACCATGAAATGCTGATCGGGCAAAGTTTTTGCCACTGAAACCTGTGTTGTTCCTTTTCCATCCTGGTAAATAGCATCTAACAATATTAATAAATGCAACACATTTAGCAACAAATTGGTTTATAGAGATAGAGTGGTGAAAATCCCTCCATTATTAGCAAAAAGTTCATAGTGGCCCGATGATTGTGCATTCACTGAACAAGTGATATGGAATCGATTGGCGATGCTTGCTTTTGTAGCCGACCCGATATAAGTCAGGACACACGGTTTGTTGTTGAACAATATTTTGCCCCCAAAGTCGAACTCTTAAAATTCAATCCTCTATTGGAAAGATAGTGGTTTGTGTTAGATTGTTTTTCTAGCATCTTCTTCCTTGAATCACCTTTCCTTTATCATAGGATATTTGATTTCTGTTCGATGTTCGTATGGTATCTCAACCTGAAAATCAGGGTTTTAGAATCAAGTTTTTTCTTCCATCAAAATTGAAATCTCCGTCAATTTCATTCACTCCAACTTGTTGAATGGTGAGTTTTTGCTTTAGCATTCAGAAAATGTTGGAATAAACCATCTTTTCGTTCTGTCGAATATCAAGTTGTGTAAATATTTTTTATTTGGCAGTTGAAATAACTGATAGTCTCTAAATATACTTATGCAAAACACTATGATTTTCTTATTTTTGTATTCATTGATCTTTCTTTCTTTCGTTGTCTTCAGTTTGCACTTAAATCTTAAAATTGCATGTAGATCAATACCATATACACGGTTTTGTTTAGTATGCAAGTACACATGGTGGAAAGTTTTGCTGATGAATTATTTCATGTTCTAGGAAAGCTTTTTGCGGAAAACATTTCGACTCCGCTGTAGATCATCCTAGGACATATATTGGTAAGTCATAATTGGATTGTAGATTTTAAACAACACTTAAATCAACCAAGCGCAAGTTATGATATTATGTTTGATCACTATATATATTTTGTTTTAAGGAATTCAGAAATAGAAATTGTTGTTGATTACAGATTAGTTAAAGTTATCAAATGTCTCCAAAGCGCAAAGAATGCCATTATACAGACAAGGAAGCATTCGAACTACCTCCTAATAGAACAATAGTTTCATCTGGAAGCTATATCGATGTATTGACTTTGAATGGCTCGTGCTCGAGTTCAGCGCCTATGAGCGGTGGGTATGTCTACAAGAGGAGGAGGTTCCAAAGAAATTCACTTGCTCTTGTCCCAGAACCTAATGATATAAAAGATACAAAACAAGGTTTCGGTTCAAAGTCCTCCATTAGTTCCGAGGATAACCTGTTGGAAGTTCTGAAAGCTGATACTAAAACATCTCCGGTTGTTGTTCTTACCACAAGAAACGCTGAGTCTGTTCATGATTCTGGTTTGCACCACTCGAGTTCTATTGAAGAATTTGACATGCCTGATAAAGCATCCGATCTAGAATTACCTAAATCTCCAGAGGAGCATTGTCGTAGTTTAAACGATAGATGTTCATCCTCAAACTTCAATGTGGAACTCACATCTACTTTCTCCAAGATAGAAACAAATAATACCTATGAGTGTTCAACTTCTGATATTCTGGAACTACGAGAATTTGAATCGGCGAGGGAGCTTTGTATCTATGTGCTAAAAAAACACAGGCTTCTGGGAAATTCTCGTACTAGAATCAGCCATTATGATATAGGAATCATGTTGAATAATAACAATGAGCTTTCTCAGAAATGCAAAATATGTGGGCTATTCGAAAACCCACTGAAGATGCTTATTTGTGATGAGTGCAATGAAGCGCATCATCAGTCTTGTTGTGTTCCAAGATTGAAACAACTTCCAGTTGATGAATGGTATTGCCTTCCTTGTTTCAAGAAGAAGCCAAAACATCTGGTGAATAAGTCATCAAAGGCTGTAGGTGAAAGCTCGAATCAGACAAATAGAAAATATTCTATATCATTCATGTTGAAGGACCATAAACCATATACCACTGGCGTTCGAATTGGTAAATATTTTCAAGCTGATGTTGCAGACTGGTCTGGACCTGCTTCCAAGTATGTTATTCACCTATCTCCTTTGTATCGATAAGATCTCACCTAATGCTTTATGTTTCTACATGTCACTTTTTATGTTCTTTCTCCTTGTTTGTTTTGGTTTTTCTTCACCAGTCCTTATTTGTCCCTGATGTAGTCTCTTTGATTATGTAGTGAAGATGATTATTTCGATGAACCTTATAAAATGGATACCGATGAGTCCGTAAATTTGAATGCAAGGGTTAGATCTTTTTCTCGAAGTAACCATTTATTTGATGTGTTGCTTTGGATACTAAATGGGTTGAACGTGCCAAATGTAATGCTTAGGTATGGAATGGAAGAGAGCCTCAATGTCATAGCAATATTGGTAATTGGGTGCAATGCAAGGAGGTTTTATATTTAGATGGATGCAACAAGGGCACCATCTGTGGAAAGTGGCGCAGGTTCTTTCTTATCTTTGAAAACTAGTCTACTTCCTTACCGTTTCACTTAGTTATGATTGAAGTTTTATTGGTTCAAGTTTATTCTTTTACATTAGTACATACAAACTTGATTTTTTATTAATCTACTCATGGAATAATGAAATAATGATTTCTATGCTCGATAGCAAAAATAACTGTGAAATACCATTGCCTATGGAACACTTGTTCCAAATTGATAAGGAATAAGAATTCCTTGCTCTATTGTAACAATAACTCTTCCTTATCTATTTTATGCTTTCTATAACTCATTTGATTATTTCAATTAGACCAACTAGGTTAGCCGGTCTCATCAGTCTAGATGGTTCATTTGGGTTAGTTAGATCAAATAGTCCAGGTGAGTTAGGTAGGCCAGGTGGCTAAGCAATGTGGGCGGGTTAATTGAGTTGGATGATCCAAACGGCCAAGATTAGTTAGTCGGGCCCAATTGTCAAGATGGTTTGTGCAGGCCAGGCCATCTAGCCCATCCGGATGAGTTGAATGGTCAAGTGATTCTGACGATTTGAGCAATTAGGCAGTTTAGTCTATCCGAATAGGTAGGAGAGTTGGGCAATCTAAATGATTTGCTGCAAGTAGGTCAAGGGTAAGGCGAGGTGATCAATACAAGTGAGCTAGATGATCTTGGATGGTCTAGTCAGCTTGCATGGTTCGCGTCAGCCAAACGATTTAGTCTAAGTGTCTCAGTGGTTCGGTCATGCCAACTGGGCTGATGGTACCAGATAGGTCGATTAGGCTTATTGAAGTAAATTATGTAAGTAAAATGTGCCAAAAAATTTATTTATGTGGTACTTTATTTTTATTGTGAAAATTTATTTTTTATTTATTATATTCTATGAACCAATAAATGAATACTTAAGGGGGCGTTTAGTTTGAAATTTTTTTCTATTTTTTATTTTTTATTTTCTATTTCTGTTTTTCATTTTCTGATTTAGTTTTTAGAAAATAGAAAATGCGTTTGGTATGATATACTGTTTTCTATTTTCTAAAAAAGAAAATTAGAAAATGCGTTTGGATTGTTAATATGGAAAATGCGCCCTCTCCGACTCCAACTTCATCGACTCCATCATCCCCACCCTCATATCCTCCCTCTCTGTTGCTCTTCGCCACTTCTACCCCTCTTGCCGGAAAGATACACAACTACGACGCCCGCCCTGACGGCTACGAAATTTATTACGCTTACGGTGACTCAGTTCCCTTAATTGTCGCCGAGTACAGTGGCGACTTTGATGACGTCTCCAGTGACCATCCTCGACTCGTCAAGGACATGCTTCCCTTGCTTCCTGAGCTCTCCGAATCCAGCACTGACGACAACGACATCTGGCTTCTGGCTCTACAGGCGACGCTCTTTCCGGAGCGAGGAGTCGCGGTTGGCATCCTCGCTCTTTTCGGAGCGAGGAGACGCTCTTTCCGGAGTGAGGAGTGATCGAGGAGTTTAAAGAGAATCCTTTAAAGGACACCAGATAGTGGCTCAGAGGCTTCAAGACACTGCGCTAGCCAGATTTCTTAACCATCGCTGGATCGCCGATGTTCAAAGTGTATAATTTGGATTTCGGATGGGGGAGGCCGAAGAAGGTGGAGATAACGTCGATCGCAAAGACCGGTGCCATGGCAATGGCAGAGAGCAGGAAGGAAGAAGGCGGCGTGGAGATCGGGCTAGTGAGGCCCAAGGCGGTGATGCAACTATTTGAGAAGCACTTCAACGATGGCGGCGTGGCGGATGAGGCCCTCGGTGATGTCCACCCGGGAGCGCAGGCAGTGGACGCACATGTAACATGTTGGCCGGGTTGGGTGGCATCACCACCTCGTAGATGCAGCATAGAACTGTGCCTATCAACTGTGTCGGCATGAACATGCCCGATTGCTCCATCGGCGGCTCGACCTAGTTTGTTTTCGTATCGAAGAAGAAGCGGAAATATTATGGCGTTATTGTAGCTGCATTTTCGCATTTTCTATTTTCAATGGAAATTTCCATTTTCCATAGAAAATGATATTTTATCATTTTCTGTTTTCTTAGAAAATGACTTCTCATTTTCCAGAGAATGAGATTGGAAAACACAAAGCAAATAACAACTTCTAAAAAATAAGAAAATGAAAATAGAAAATAATCAAACCAAACACCCCCTAAGAATTTCATATTTTTCCTTTTGGAAAGAGAGGATTAGTGATTGCTGCTTTCTCTACGCCTACAAAAAAAAATATGGGAAAACCTCAAATGGTACGAACCCTTAGTCACCCAAAATGAAAGAGCCAATTTTGTAGTTCTTAGTCTATGATGATGCATTGCTAGGTGCTCCATTTTTCCTCTAAGATGAATCAAAACCTGTGCTCGAGGATTCCGGTTAACATAATTATATCTATATTACTAATTATTGCTAATGGTATACCATTTTATAGAGTTTAGTAGGAGAGCTACACACTAATGCTTTGTTTGGGAGGAGGTGAGGGAAGGGGAAGGAAGGGTAAATAAGGGAAGGGGAACTTTGAACCTTGTTGGTAAAGGAGTGAGGGAAGGGGAAGGGTAAGTTTTAATCTTCCTTACCCATGAAAAGGTAGATTTTCTTACATTCCAATTTAGGATGTAAGGAAAGGGAAGGTAACTCTAAATCTTATTTGTTCCAATTTTATCCCTGTTTTAACATATTAATTCTCAAATAATTTATTTAACCTAAAATTTTCAAATTTCTGTAATTGAGCACGATCTTTTTACTCCTTTCTTACATCAATAAATTTTTATAGAAATATAAGTAAAAATATTGATTTATTCTTTGTCATACCAAAGTATACAGATTCTATATTTCGCATGCTTATTGTATGTCTACTCATTATTTCTTTAAATTTTTTTATTTATTTAAGTCGTAAATATTTATTTTAGTTGGTCTCACAAGGTGGTTTTGACAAGAAAAATCTTATATTGGTTTAATGAGCTATACATATTTTTTTCA
>JBBMKF010000065.1:2203144-2228672 GCA_037834155.1 Curcuma caesia | reverse complement strand
AGTGAACATCGACAAGAACACGGAGCGGGATCTGCAGGCGGCGGTGGAGACGGCGGCAAGCTTGCTGGCCGAGACTGCGGCGGAGCTGGTGGACTTCACGAGCCACGCCGACGTCGCCGCCGGCGGGGAATGCTCCGGGCACTACGTGGTGTACTGGGAGCTGAAGGGGGAAGCGGCGGAGGAGGTGCTGAACGAGTGCTGCGCCGCCATGGACGCCGCCTTCGTGGACGAGGGGTTCGTGGTGTCGAGGAGGACGAGGTCGATCGGGCCGCTGGAGCTCAGGCTTGTCGCCGCCGGGACGTTCTGGCAGATAATGGAGCACTTCGTCGGCAACGGCGCGGCGTTGAGCCAGTTCAAGACGCCGAGGTGCACCGCCAACGAGGCAGTGCTCCGATTGCTCGATCGACGCACCGTGCGCCGATTCTGGAGCACCGCCTACGGATGAATCGACCAGCAAGATCGCATTTTGATCATCGAATTCGATCAAAGATTAAATTTTTCTTGGTTTCTTGATCTTGATCGAGGAAAATCGATCATAATCGATCATATACTGTTTACGATATACCTCAGTAGAACAGGGAGCTCAAATATCAGACCTAACTTTGATGACACAACAAATTTACTGGGCATGTGAAGTTTGTTATATCCCCCTTGCAAAAAATGCTCCTTAGGAGTTGGATTTCATTGTTAAAATACCTCTTGATTGTCGATAGTAGTTAGTTTGTTCCGATAGTGTTAGTTTCATCGTCGATGATATGTATGCCCCCTATTACTAGTAGTTGTGTAGCGCGAACATAGACAAAGGTAGTTACTTTTGAAACTCCTCTCATCGTCAAGAATAGATGTTTCATTATGAAAGTTCTTAGATGTTGATAGTAACCGTTTCGCCGATGTAGACAGCGGCACCGCGGCTCTTGGGGTTGGAGGTTTGAGTTTTGGGTGCACACAATGAAGAAGTGGAATTTTAAGCAAGGGAAGGCCAAAGGGTTCGATCATTCGAGGGGACTTGAGTGATAGATGACCCTCACAAACTTGTCGTGCGATAGCTTGGGCTATTTCGATTGGCTAGCTCAATGGTTGGACAACGATGGAGGGTTTAGGATGAAAGAAGGGGTTGATCGAAATGTTTAGGTGTTGGAGATCCACCTCTGGTGGTTTAGGATGAGCTCGAGGAAGGTTTTGGACTAATTAGAGAAGCTTGTTCAGTGCCAAGTCGGCCACCGATTGTAGTCGCGTGCGCTACACATGACCCCTTTTGCCTCGCCATTATCATCGATGACCGTTATACATGTATAGGATGTGTTGTCATGGGATATTTATGGGAAAAATGAAACAAAGATCCAAATAGAAGTTAAAATGAAACAAAAACTAGAAGAAAACTAACTAGAACAGGTATGAGTATGTTCTATTCATGCTGAACTTGAACAAGGCATATACACAATAACACAACAATTTTGGCAAAAGATGAAATCATTGAGTAACCTAATGTACAAACTGCGCGATGAAAATCTTTTACATCCAATTGTAGACCTTTCGCATAGTTCTTACCGATGTTCTCGCCATCTCTAGCTCTTATAGCTAAATGCAACACTGCTGCCGCGGATGGACTAGGAACATCTGCCAACCTTACCTTCCCTTCCCTTCCCTTCCCTTCTCTCGATCGACAAATCAAATTAGAACATTTGGGGATTCTTTACACCAGATGGACTAGGAACATTGGAACTCATGCTTGCAGTTCTTAAGAGCTTACGGAATTCCGACAAGCTGATCTTGCCATCTTTGTCGATATCAGCTTCTTCTAGTAATGGTTCAATTGAGCCCTTCAACCCGGTATGCTGTGATCAAAATTGATCTCAAGTCAGAGATTAGAGTATTTAGAAACTCAGAAGAGTGAGTTTTATTATAAGAAAACAAAGAAATCAAATGCATGGTCCTCTAGTATGGAGTCGAGTAAACGACTCGAAAGCCAAGAGCACTCGAACAAACACAAAATCTTTTCACGATAAAAAGATGCAGTCATTCTACCACATTACACGATTTTTCATCATAAAATGCACTACAAGATGCATGGTTTTGAGTCATACAAACACTGTATCTAACGATATATCCACGAGACCAAACATTGAACAAGGGTTCAACATCCTAACCTAAAATGGCAAATCCAAATCTCCTCATATCCGTTGTGCCAAAATACCCATTGTTGATCATCAAGTTTTCCGCATAAATGGTTTTCTTTGGTGGTAACATCTAGGTTAAATTGGCATCATCTAGATAATTTTTTTCGCACGAAATTTTGACACAAATAGGGTACTTTAGTACATGTTGGAGAAGGCCTGGCCTGGATTCGTATTTTCAAATAGGGCAATTTGAACATGGAATTCATAACTAGCAAGGGTCTGATTCGAGAATTCGTCCCCAAAGATTTGTTAGAATGTACTAATCCTAATCATGCTACCACAACATCACATAGTTTGCGACTTCGAAAAAAATTCACGAAGAAGGAAAGGATCCTCTACCTTTCACTCAACTTCTGATACCCCAAACTCTGGGACTGATCCATGAATTTTATTTGACATATGTTGTTGTGGCGACCGCGAACTTATGTAAGAGACTATAATGCTAAATGAGCTTACCATTCTAAGTTCCTCTGGTGTGATATATCCATCTCCATCCATATCAAATTTATCGAAAGCCGCTTTACATCGGACGCGCCACTTCTCAGAATCGTGCTCCTCCATCTGATGCACATGCAAAGTTGCTGCAACAAATTCTGTGAAATCAACGAGTCCGTCGGTATTGCTATCAATCTGCAGAATGACATAGATTATCAGTTCTAATGAGTTTGTAAATGGCGCATTGAAGCTACACAATGAAAAAACTAAAGCACTAGCCACGTAAATAGCAAATGAAATATGGAAACAGATATCTAAGAAATGGATGATGAATAAAGATCAGTTAACATTTAGTGTGTCGATCGTAAATTGAAGCTACACAATGAGTAAACTAAAGCACTGGCCGACGAAATAGTAAATATAATAGGGAAGTAGAGAATTAGAAATGGATGATGAATAGATCAGTTAAGATTTAGTGTGTTAATCACACATTGAAGCTATACAATGAGTAAGCAAATAAAATATGGAAACAGAGAGATTAAGAAATAGATAATCAGTTAAGGTTTAGTGTTCATCATATAAATGTAAACTAAAGAACTAGCCACCCAAATAGCAAGCAGAGATTTAAGAAAAGGATAATAAATAGAAACTCTTTTAATTTGGGTTGGTTCAGTCGGAGTGACTCTTTGTTTTTATGGCACATATATGATAACTTCTTGACAATAGAAGTCATGGATTTCAAGAATTTAGGGTTAGGGCAATAGGCCCAACAAGTCTATATTGGGTTTAGTTTCACCCTTCTGTTCATAATCATGGGAAAGGAAATATGTTAGTGATTCAATTTTTACATAAAAAATGCTTGTTCTTCCCCAAGAACAAGAAAAACAAATATTATAAAAAAATGTTGAGAAATGAAAATTTGGAAAACAGAAAACTGTTTCCAGTTTCCATAAACACGCAGTCATCAAATTTAATGACGCAATAATATAGAATTTTAGAAGAAATGTTTTAAGAAAAGTAACCTGATCAAAGTTTTCATTATGACTAGGAAAACAAGTTATGGCAATAGCATATGCAAACACAGTCAAGCATAGTTAACAATGTGCCAAAGAAGATCAATACTGATCATCCATATTATTATTCCACAGAGAACTTGCTAAAAGAACTACATGTGTTCTACCAGCAATTTGTGGAGGAGTAGGTGATAGCTGAATCATATCGGCATTAAATATAAAATTCTACAAAGAGAGCAGAACAGCAGCTGAATCGGCAGACACAAGTATAATGGTATTGAGCTATGAGACTTACAGCCTGAAGAATCTCTAGTACGCGTGGCCCCCTCAATCGCCAAGGCACATCCTTTGCAAGAGCCTGACCAAAGAACCATAAACGGCAGGGTTTATAGAGAATATCTTTTCAAATTGATTTTAATTTATGCAATGTGAATGCACCAGTATGTTGTCTAACACTGTGGACAATGAACACTGGAGAGAAAGCAGCACACAGTGCAAAAATCAAGACAAATGTTAGAGGAACTAAATTCTACTTGAAGCCAGATCAATCTCTATCGACAAAATCAGAACCAGAAAGTAGTGGTGAATTCAGGTTCCAGTAGTGTAGTGACTAGGAATTTCAGCTTCTAAATCTAACTTGCTAAGCATGTAGCCATTATAGGAATCACATCAATGCTACTCACTCATTTTGTCAAAACTATGTGAAAATTGCAAAAGTCACAGGAGACAAAGTCCGAAACTGAAACAAAACACAGAGTGAGAAAAGTATCCTTGAGATTGCACAGCTTGTATATGCAACACATGGTTTTAGCATAGGTTCCAACAAGACTATCAGAAATCTGTAAACACTGTTTCCTAGTTATCTGTCACAATAAATGCATAGCCTTAAGAGTGCATTTAAAGAATCTATTTGATTTTTTTCCTCAACAAGGCTATATCCCTGATCTCAAACACCAAAAGCAGTCTGAAATTGTATAATGAAATAGTCACTATGTTCCACTGGTAAGAACATGGGCCATAGAGCACAATCTCTTCTCATGTAGCATTGTAGTGTCAAAAATGTCACTTATTCTACAGCACTTTAAGGAGAGTGGCATGTTATACTCAGTGTATAACGAGTTAATTAGTTAATTATTTTATTTCAATGGTTTGTCATATTATGAAATGATAGAAAGAAGTTAATCCTATATGATTGAATATGTGAGAAGAGCTACTTGTGTTATAATGATTCACCATTGACCCTCATATGCCATCATTAGGAATAATTTTAGGCTATGAGTAGGTGATAAACACATCCAAGTCTGAGCTTTAAATGAGGGAGATTGCGACACCATAGTTTTGTCTCACATGACATTGTGGCTAAGAAAAGCTCTTTATAGGTTTAAATGACTCAATTACTATTTACTTGAGCATAAGCATTTTACACTAGTAGTTAGGCCTAACAAGTTAATAGATCAATTCATTTATTTAGACTGACAGTGACAAATCTATATATGATGATCGTCTAAAGTAAACTCCAATGCAATTACACGTGTACATCAAGAATTATAGGCAATGTCATTATATACTCAACACAAACTAAATGAAGTTTTACATCATTCTGCAACAAAACTGGTTAGCAATGATCCAGAATAGTCACACGCACGCACACACACAAATCTTGTAACATAATATGTCAGAGAATATCAGTATTACTGGAAAAGGTAAAGCAAACTATTAAAAGGAAAATAAACATACATACGTTCCAGAAGTTCAATGGTGGAATAAAATCCATATAACTAATCATTTGTTGTATTTGTTCATACAGGGCAATTTTCAAGAACATTAGGAACTATGCCATGCCAATTTCAAAAACTAAAGTTTCCAAAAGCACCCAAAAAAGGTCTATCAAGACTAACCTGTCTCATTTCTTCAAGGCTTATTGAACCACTTTTATCAATATCAATTAGTTGAAACTGGTCCCGGAGATCAGCTAACTCGTGTTCATCAAGAGTACTAGCTATTGCCTGCATGGAGTGAATTAGGGGCTCAGAAAATTTTGTTATGAAAGATAAATGATAAGAAACTCTGGAGCATAAATATTTACCCTCAATGCAAACTGCTTTAGACGACTATACTTCACAAATTGGCGCATATTTGACAAAACAGAAATATCCAGTGGGATTTCTGATGCACTGCCCCCTTCTCTCACCCATGGATGGGCTGCAAGTAGAAAATTTGATAATCAGGGAACTTGATATGACAATGGAAGCTAATGACAATAGCATCTCAGCATTTCAGATATAAGAAAAAGTTGAATCTTAAACAGTGAAGAGATTAGAATTTAAGAACTATGCAGAAAGATTGAAAATAATGTCAAACTTGAACCCTATACATAATTTCAGAAAAGATGGGAGATAGTATTGAAGAACTACAACAAAAAAAACTCAGGTGGAAGACATACACAAAGCTTGGGCAGCAGTAAGTCGCACACGTGGATCTTTTACTAGTAACTTCTTGACAAAGTCCTTTGCACTGTTGCTTACCTGTGGCCATGGTTTTCGACGAAAATCAGGCTTGTTCTTTAACACCTGCAAGCCAGCAACAAGAATACTTAAACATTCTGCGAGAGAGAGAGAGAGAGAGAGAGAATATAGTTTGTGCAGAAGAGAAAAACAGAAACATATGTAGCAACATTAAGTATTACATACTTTTTAATTATTTCTGTACACCTACTAGAAAAATAATATAAAGGATAAGGCAGTTTCAAACGTACTGAGTAAAAAAGAATGAATTAAGTACATGTTCTTTAAACCTATGAATAAATGAGTAAATCACAAACATATGTCCATATAATCAGAAATCATCACAGTTATGTTAAAAATAGATAAGTATATGCAAAATTTTATTTTAAAAAAAAACTAAGGAAGAAGGCATCAAAATGGCATATAAAACTATAAGGATACAGAATTTTGTTAAGCGCCTCATACTTCTTTATGTTGACTTTATCTCTGGCCAAACAGGGCAAGTTGAGAAATCAACAAAATTCCTGTGTTTTCGACAACTATATCTTCAGATTTCAAGATATTGAGAACGTTGTTAAGTGCCTCATAATTCTTTATGTTGGCTCTATCTCCAGCCAAAAATACAAGTTGGAGAAATCAACAAAACTCTTTTTGTGTTTCAACATCTACATTTTCAGATTCCAAGATATCAAAGTAACTTGTTAAATTTAGTCAACATTAACGTCCCTTTATTAAACAATAAAAGTTGCCCCATATTGGCACTGAGCGACACAAAAGAAATAATGCTATATTTTCTTCAGTGCAGATAATTAAGATTGCAAATATATATTGTATGTCAAACCAGAAATACATATATTATATGTGTATATTAAGATAGCTTTTCAGGCGGAGAGTTTTAGCCCAAGCAATCATGATAAAAATATGAATATTACAGAAATAAATTCATGGTGAGAGTAAAGATCCACACTGGATAAAAAAATAATCATTATTCAGAAAGTTAATAGTTGGATAAAAACAATTTGTATTAACATAGTAGTATAGCAAAGGAGATTTTTAGAAGAATGCAAATAATTCTGATAAACCAATCTGTTTGGAAGTTGAATCAAAAAGGATAAAACACAAATGTCTCAATGACAAAAGTAGAGTGTTCCATCTTTCAGAAAAGCAACAAGAGGTTTTTTTTCATTAAGCAAGGAGCACTTAAGCAGCAGTATTTTCTTCTTCTTTTTTTTTACTTTCAAAATAAACAAATAAGTAGAAGAACTATTGATCTTACAAATGAGTATGAAGATTCACCTCTCTAAATATTCCATCCTCAGTTCTGTCCCAAAAGGGACGTCTTCCACAAAGAAGAATGTAAGTGATCACCCCTATGCTCCAAACATCAGATCCAGGACCAGATTTTCGTTTCAACACCTCTGGAGCAACATAATACGCACTTCCAACAATATCATGGAATTTCTTCCCTGGACAGTGCAAGTATAAGTTCCTAGAGAATTCTTCAAATACAATACATATATATATCATGAAAAAAATGCAAATTTAGAGATCAAACACATGATAAGGCAAACCTGGCTTTATAAAATCAGACAAGCCAAAATCTGTCGCCTTCAAAGATGAATCATCTTTAGTTGATTTAAAAAGAAAATTCTGCAAAAATTCATGTCAAGCTTTCAGAGTCAAAATCAAAGGCGCTCCAACAGGATCTCAAGCTTTAGTCAGAATAGTTCAATATGCCAGTCAGATTTTACCTCAGGCTTCATGTCCCGATGTACCAAACCATGCAAATGACACTCAGCTGCTACTTTGAGCATCTGTCTCACAACTATTGCTGCATCTTTCTCAGTATAACGGCTATCCTTTCTGGGAAAATACTATCAATTTAGAAAAAATATATAACAATTGTACTCTTCTTAGATTCTATAGAACTGTGATTTCTGTGTAGCACTTGAACTACATGAACAGAAAAATAGAAAGCAAAGTCCACAACATAGTAAAAGTTTAGAAAACACATGTAAATTTAGCAAAGTAGTTTTTCAATCGAGTCAAGAAGATATAATCAAAGAGTCAATATCTCATAACAGTGGAGGAACTTACTTGGACAACATCCGATCCAGTAATTCACCTCCCTCACATAACCTGATAAACAAATGACAAAAAAACAAACATGACACCAGCATCAAAGAAGAAATCAGATGGATATTATCATTTGTATTATTGTATCCAGATTTACAGAAACATATTCTATGACCAAACTATCTATCAAGAAAGGCTATTGATTGAAGATGTTACCAGTAATATTTGCATTCAATATTACCACATTGAACTTGCACATTAATTAAAGAACATAAGGAGAATAATCATTAAGCAAAAAGAATAAAAATATGCTTACATAAAAGGTGGGGAAAAAAACTAAAGCCTAACATCGGAATCATCAGTTGGTAAATGTATCATTAACCTCCAGAGCGGGTGCACATGTTCATTCCTTTTAATTAACATGGAAAAGATATCATTCTATTTTTATTGACTAGCTAAATTTTTATTCTAAAAAATGACAAAAAGTAGAATTTCCTATCTTTTGTCCACAATTCACGGTTGAGGGATTTAAAAATCCAAAAGAACCTATTTTGCAATCAAAATAAATTGAGAAACATGAAAATCTTGTATAATAATGATTTCACATACTACTAAAAGAAAAGATTGAAGGAACTTACTCCATTACTATATACACATAAGAGTCATCTTCAAATGCATCATGGAAATGGACAACATTCTCATGGCCTTTAAGGGCTGACAGTATCCTTACTTCCCGCTTCACATCCTCAACAGCAATTGGAAGGACCATCTGCCAAGAAAGAAAGTTAATTTCCCATAATAATCCATCTCAGTGAGTAAGTGCAATCCCAAACTGGTGTTCCAATTTATGCTTACATAGTTACATATAATGCTCATGAATATTCTTCTCTTAAATTATATAGGTTTACATAAATAACTACTCATGATTGCATTCCTTAGTCTTCCTGTGCATACTCCTCAGTGTTACCAAGTGTAAGGATAATCATTCAATTGGGACTGCATTGTATCGTCTTTCCTTTTGTTTTTGATGGCTGCTCAACCTCATTACTTGAATATTCTCAAGGAGAAATTTCTGCATGCTCCTTAGATGAAGCTCCATTTACATCATCTCCACTAGAGTTCTGGATATGCTTTTTCACAATTTTTATAAATGCAAATTAATTTTCTTTTCCACTTACTGATGAACTTTTCTTGTGTATGCACATAATAAAAAAAGGCTAAAGTTAGTGCTCCTCATTTGCATGGTCTCCTTGTGAGTATAGGAATCATTTTTCTAAGTCCATTTTATATTTGTTATCTTGTGTATTACTTGGACTTTGGGAGCATAAATCTTTCCAAGCACTGTCAACCTTTGATTTAGTTGAAGTAAACGAACCATCCAATGATCCTTACTTTACTACCTAACCTATGATCTGATGATTCTTCTCAATTCCTTTTTGATCAATTCAGATGTTAACTGGATGCTGATAATGCTACAATTCTTCCTATAGATTCACCTTGTCTTCTTCACATTCTGGCAAATTTAAATGTACCGCCTCTATGTCACTGAACCAGCTACCTCAGGCTCTCAGTTCTGACTCAGAGAAGCTACCTCAACTCTCAGTTCTGACTCAGAGATTAACAATAATCATCTTGGCAGCAGGCAATTTTAGAAAATTTTCAGGACTTTGTTGATCTATCTCCTCAAAGATTGAAGTTTGTTGCATGCTAGAAAGAGGATAAGAATATCAAGACTCACTCTAATGAATCTGTTCAGCACTATAAAGCTAGCCTCATAGTTACAGCTACTAATCAAGAATATCAATGAAAATTATAGGACCTCTTATTGCTTGGATTACTTATTTTTGAAGGTTATTGGCAATTGCAGGTTGTTGGACAATGGAAGCTATTTAAGATGATTGATAGAAATCCATTTTGCATATTAAGCTGACACAGCAGAAGAAGCATATAAGCTTCCTGTAAAGGAAAATGCTTGTCCTCTTGGAGAATCTGCTTCTTGCATCAAACATCATGATCTAAGAGACACTCTACAAAGGTATTTGTTGTTAAGTTCATGATGGACAACTATCAGTCAAGACAAGGTATTTGTTGTTAAGTTCATGATGGACAACTATCAGTCAACACTCACGTGGACTTCAACTATCATACTTGTGAGTCAGTTTTATCTATTACAAAGACTAACAATGGATTCAGTCTTGTTGTACATAGGGCTAACCGCATAGTTATCATGGGGAAGTGATATTCAGCATACCAACGAACTAAAAACTTAGTAAAAGAATTTATATCAAAGGTATTGAACTTCTCAAACATTTTTCAAAGAATGAAGGTTCGTTCATTAAGAATGAGTATTTTTATCTCAAGCAAAATACATTCAAAAATCAATTAGAACCAATCCTATGTGTTGTAGATATCTGTCTTGATTACATTTCATCATCCAATAGTTTCCACATTCTAGCAGTCATCCTCTATCACTTGATTGCCTTTATTTGGTTTCTCTTCTTGTTAATAGATCCTCTGTAAACAAAGACAACTGGGTATACAATTTGTCATCAAATGAAGATAAGTTGGACCGACATATATAGCTGAATGATTGTCAACAAGGAGACACTGCAATTGCTTGCTGTTGATGATAATAGGATGGCTCTAACAGGATCGAAGCATCAATCATTAAAAGATACACAAACTTAACAAAGGAAGTTAGCTACCGCTTAGATTATCCAATTTTCCACCCAATTCTAATGGCAATCCCACCGTTTCAAGAATAAAAAATCTGCTAGTGATCCACCTTATCCAGACAAGACCAAAAAGTTATTCAGAATCTGAAAAGAAAATTGCTCCAAGCAATAGTTCACTTTTTGTTCAGGGAGGGAACAATCTTTAAAATGTATGCCGTTCTTCAGGAACTAACCTGAATATGAATCCCCTTCCGAATCAGTATGAACCTCAATAGGAACTGAACTGTGCTCAAATTCAGATGTAATAACAAATTCCAAATCTATTCTTCCAACCTTTTCACACACTCCTTTAATTGCAAAGCTCATGCATTTCTCAGCCGACCAAAAAAGGAAACCCTTCAAACCCCAGAAAAACGACGGAACAAAAGCAAGAACACACAGTTGCAGATTTACCTTATTCTTGTCTATCCTCTTCACTGCCACCTGTTCTCCGGTGGCCTTCTCAGTGGCGACAAAGGTGTACCCGAACTGGCCATGCCCGAGCAGCTTCCCAATCGAGTACCGGCCCTCGAAATCCTTCGCGTACCCAAAGTCGGTTCTTTTCCCGCAGGGCACCAGCCCGGTGGGCCTTTTCTTCGTCCCTCTCTCCTTCGGCGGCGGCGGCTGCTCCAACGCCGCCTTATTCCGCGGCCCCTCCGCCTGCTGCTTCCTCACCGACCCGCTGCCGCTTCTGCTGGAGCCACCTGTGACCTTGGAGTCGGCGGAGAAGCACACGCCCATTCTGCTCCGATCCGGGGGATTCGTCAACCATCAATGGATCCAGCTACTTGGGAAAGCCGGGGCCTATAAAAAAAGGGGACCGACGGGGCGATGATTGGAGAAGAGGGAAAGGTGTAGGAAGATGGTGGGAAGGAAGGAAGGGGGGTGGCAGTGGTCAAAGGAGGAGACCGCCCCGGATTGAAGGCAACCCCTCCATTTCTTCCACCTTTTCACCGTTTCTTTCTCCCTCGAACTGGATCAAATCCAAGATCGTTTAGAACACCATCGAGATCGCAAGAACAATCTTCCATGAGCAAAGCCGCCATAAAAATCGCCTTTTTTTGGGGTCCAAAAAATGAACTGGATCTTCGATGCGCAGTTCGGTTCTCCCACCAGTCGGTTAAACTATATCATGCGCGCGCGGGTTCTCTCTCCCCTTCACCTCAATTTCCACCTGCACTTTAATTGGATTCAACGAAGTCGGCCCCACTTAACTTCTTCAGTACTTCCCCGGTCATAATTGGGTAAGATATTTTCGCGTATCAGTTCGAAGCCGTCCCGGAACACGCCAAGCTTCAATCCTTTTCTGCCTATTTTCACATTAAAATTATACCATTTAATTATTTACTATTCATATTTATTAAAATAGGTATCTAAATTTATTCAACATTTATAATTTTTTTATTTAAACCCCCATTTTTTAAAATGGTTTAGATTCCCTCATATACCTTTTTTTTTATTTTGTCTTTTTTGATTAAAAAAGAAAAAGGGGAAAAAACTCGTGACGAATTAGGAAACATCTCGATCGATCGATCAAGGCACGTGCGTTGTGAATGACAAGGGCAAGTTGTTTGCGAGTTTCCGGAGACCGAGTCAAATCGGACGACAACACGCGGTTTGACTCGGTCCACGTCGGACTGGTCCAACGAGTCACACTCACGCTCCGCAGTTAAATGGACAGCGATTTGGTGGACTTGACAGGGGTGGTCAAATGTTGGAATCCAGAGACTTCAGGGGTGTAACTGGAATTTGCTTCTTTAATCTCTCGGGCACATTAAGATGCATGCATCTGACTTGAGTCGAGTCGAATTGAATCGAATTTTTGACTGATTCAATTGAAAATGTCACGAGTTGAGTCGAGTTTTCTATAGCATCAACCGAATGACCTCCACCAGAGAAAGTGTGGGCATGCTTATTAATTTACTTGTGACTCGTCTAACCAACCTCCACTGATCGGGCAAGCAAGTCGAAGACAAATCGAGGGGGTTGGACGAGTCAAAGAGTTGTGTGTCACGGAGTACACGTTTGAGTCCATTAACACATTAATGATTAATCTAATCAGAGCTTTAATTAACTTATTTGGATTAATAATTATATTTTAGATTTGGTGGATTACGCGTGTGATAGTGATTAGTTAAGTGCAAACTGAAAGTGGGACTGTGATTGATTTAGTGAGTTCATGCAATAACTTTTATATATTTTTTTATAATTTTATTGTAAAATAAATATAAACTATATATTTGAAATATTTCTTCTAATAAAAGAAATAAAGATTTAATTGAAAAATGAGATTAAAGGGTATTTTAAATGAGCAATTTTATTTAAGACCCAACTTAGTATCTCGATAAGTCTACCAAAAGATTCACACACAACATAGATCCATCAGTCTCTCCGTGCGGAACACCGCACGGGGTGCAATAATTCTATAATATTTTTGTTTGGGAGGAGATGAGGGAAGGGGAAAGAAGAGTAAATAAGGGGAAAGAAACTTTGAACCTTGTTTGGAAAGGAATGAGGGAAAAGAAAGGAAGGGTAGGAAAGGGTAAATTTTAACTTTTCTTATAACTCATAAAAAGGAAGATTTTCTTATATTCTAATTTGAAATGTAAAAAAAGGGAAGATAACTATAAATATTATTTATTTTAATTTTATCTCTGTTTTAAAATATTAATTCTTAAATTACTTATTTAATTTAAAATTTTTAAATTTCTCTTACTGAGCACGATCTTTTTGCTTTTTTCTTACCTTAGTAAATTTTTATATAAATATATATAAAAATACTAATTTATCTTTTATCGTACTAAAATATACAGATTTTATATTTTGTATACTTATTGTATGTCTATTTATTATTTTTTTAAATTTATTTATTTATTTAAGTCATAAATATTAATTTTAATTAGTCTGTGAACACAAAATGATTTTGATAAAAAAAAAATTTACATCGATTTAATGAATTATATATATTTTTTTTTCACATGAAAATTTATTTTAAAAAATAAAAATATTTTTATAATTTTATATATTTAATTTTTATTTTCTTTCATTTCCTCCTAAACAAGTAACCCATTTTACGTTAATAAATCTTCTATTCCTTTCAAATAAAAAGAACATAAATACTTCCCTTCTCCTCTTTTCCTCTTCTCCTTCTCTTACGCCATCCAAACAAAGCATAAGTGATTTAGAAGCGTAATCGATAGACATTTGTTAAACTACTTTAACTACATTCTGTGTACAAAGTAAGAAGAAAAAAATCTGAAAAATGTCGATATATTCCTATAAATTCTGGTAGCACCTCATGGAATGCTAAGTGCAATTCGCCTAGGTAAAAATGATCTTCCATGAGCTTCCGACCAGTAAACGAGAGCTCGATGCATGGCAAGGACTGCAGCAGTAGCAAGGACTGCCGATAAACTCCAACATACTCGTACTGTCAGCATCATCGAGTCTTGTCTTACACCATTTGCAATTTTGTAAAATATAACCTTGAGCCTTTTGTCTCGAAGAACAGTTTGCAACAAAGGTATCGATAACTTGGATGATGAGGCCGGTTTTCTTTCCATTTGTTCACTTTCTAGGTTCATGTTTCGGTTAAGTTTGTTCCTCTCTTCAACTCCATTTCTTCTGAAGGCCTCTGACGTCCACTGGAAGAGAATGTCGGCGAGAGCGGAACTGAGATCTCTGCGGAAGGATTTTGCATCTTTAGAGATGAATGCGCGCGCTAAATAAGTTGAATCCTGTTCGATCCAGGAAAAATAGCGTGTTAATATATTGCATTGTCCTTAGCAGACTAAACTTGTTTAACAATGGTGAACGCCTGTTAAGAACACAAGATACAAGCTCTGAGGATCAGAATTGCAGTGGAAGCAATATGATACATACCGCAGTCATCAGAATTCTTCGGAAAACAGCACCATCTTTTGATGTTAACAGCCTCAAGATGAGGTTCGCAGTATCGAAGACCTCCCCTTTGTCAGTTTGTCCAAATGATGAAGATCTATTTGTAGGCAGCATTTCTACCACAGGTGTGCTTTTTCTGCATTCATTGTGTAAAATCATAAGGTGAAAGCTAGAACAGAAAGGAGGAAAATGTGGTAAATTGTCTAGTGTGGCGGATCGTTTATATTTGCTTAATATGTTAAGGAAATAGCGAGAAATAGATATATAAACTTACAATGTTACATATTTGACACCATATAGGTATGATTTTACTTGATAACTATAAACTTGTGCGGGCCGACTACCGACCTAGAATGCTTATATCCCTTATTTAAGTCCTTTCGACTGGAGAAATCCAGCCGATGCCACTTGTCTTCGAAGTGATCTCAGAATCTCTAGGTAGCTTGTGATAATTTTTCATGTGGAACTAAACTGTGTTACAATTCCCTAAAGGCTTGTCGCCCTCTCAAGCTACCAGGGGCGGATCTAGAAATTTTGTTTAAAGGGGGCACAATCCATATAAAATCATAAAAGTATAATTTGTATCAATTACATCCTTACTAATGTCATACTCCAACCAATCAACTTCATCAAACCATGACGGATTAAATCTTCTTGGCTTGGCTTGTTATTGAAATTTCTAGTTTTGAATTTATGCTTATAGAGTTGACATGAGTCTCTTAAGATAATACTCTCTTCAAACTCTTTCATGGATATTGGGTTCATATAATCCTATATCTTATTCTTGGATCCGACGGAAGATCAATTACATCTGAACCAACATAAAGTTTATCAGAAGACTCTTGAGACTTTTTTTCAAAAAGTTTCATAATTCCTTTTTTCAACAGACTGATCGGTACCCCTTGTTTCAAAAGATGGTGATGATTCTTAAACATTTGATTTTCTTGAACAATATCTTAACATATTATATAGTTCTTAAAAAAAAATCAAAGCATATGTCAAGAAATAAAAATACTTAGATTCACTCCTAAATGATAAAACTAACAAATATTCAACAATCAACACTCCAAAAGACCAAAACAATAGAAAAGATGTAAGATTCCTACTATCAAAATAGATGAAAACTCAAAAGCACCAAACTAGCAATTAACATATAAATAACAACAAATAAATATGATATATGTTTCCAAAATGCCAAAATCGCAAGACCAAAATGGGAGGAAAGTAAGGGAAAATATGATACCTTCACAAATCACAAGCTAAAAGAGGAGAACAATTTTTTTTTTTTTGAGAAGAAAACAAGAGGTTGTCGGCTGAAAATAATTGGAAAGAGAGTTTTGTAACATTTTATTTTTGTAAAATAAATTTATTTTATTAATTAAATTTTTAAGGGTATACTAATATTTTTTTTTTTAAATGAAAGGGCCCACCCGCTTTGTGAGTCCGCCGTTGTAAGCTACTTTGCATGCTACCTTTTCCGACAGAAACACCTCGGTAGGAATAAGAGTAGCCTTGCTATAATACTGAGTTAGTAGGATCAACCAATGATTCAAAATGCTTAAGCCCCATCAACCTCCCCTAGTTAGCCCACAATTTCACATGTGGGATTGTACTGGAGTCTCACATGGAAAATCATAGCGAATTGTTGCTCGAAGTTTATTTAAAAGAGTTGAAATGGCATAAAGTCAAGAGTACTCGAGACATTGTATAAATACCTCATGTTACTCAGCCTAAGAAAAAGCAAAATCCTGTCCCATTTCAATTCCCTCCTTTTGTTGAAGACAACCTGAAACGAAGTGTAAAACCTACCCATTAAAAGCATTTTCGTAAAAGAACATCGAAATTAACACAGTCTAAACGTATAAAGTCTGTCACAGCTTTGGCTGCCCAAATACGAATAGGGAAATATAAAGAAACTGAGTTAGAGTATCCTCCTGCATCTATATTATTGACCATGTGTCAATGTAACAGTTCAGAAAGCACAAAAAAGAATCCACCTAGTGAAGAGGCATACCGAATGCAATATTTTTCTGGTTGCAGCTGAATTATCATACAGGAGTCTCGTTGAAACAAAATGGTATGCAGCTTGAAACGTCTTAAAATTTGGATCTGCTGCTACAGCCAACCCTGCTATAGGGAAAAGTATTGAAGGCCTTGAAGAAGGAAAAAATGGTATGACATTCGAGTAAATTCCGCTCGTACATGTAAGTGCTGTGGCTAAAATCCATATGAACCAAAATAATCACGTAGGTAACAGTGGAAAAGAAAAGTTGACCTTCAAATGAAGCCAAAGAGCGCAAAAGCAGCGTGAAGTATGGTGGCATATGAAAATTATACTTGACTGCTACAGATAAGATTTTACCTAAAACCTGCAAAAACATATGGCATATGGCGATTATCAGCTACGTTACTTCCCTATAGATTAAATAAAGGTAAAAGAATTAGATGGAATTGCAAAAGAGAAAAAGGAACTGGCTATTAACACACCTTGCTACTTTCTCATTGATCACTAGAATCAATTACAAATATATCTAGACCAATGGATCATTGGAAATAAGACCAGATAAGCGAAGCCCATAACTTCACCCAAAAATTCAATCATATTGCAGATCATACTCAAAGAATCAACAATCCAAAACTTTACTTGCTCAAGCAACGTGGATAAAATGTTTTAGGCGAATGATTAAGGATAACTTTTAACCCGTCAAAAAGGAATAAGTTCGATAGCATTCAAAGGACTATATCTCGAGTCATGACTTGGGGCAATCTGAATCAAAGTACATACTAGAGTCTACAGAGTGAAAACAAGAATAACCAGAAGCGATGGATCTAAAAGTTTAGATGGTTTTCCAAATAAAGGAATAAAAATTTATGCTCTCGTTTAATAGGGCACTTGCAGATGTCTATAGCCGTCAATTTGGGTGGGGTTCATCGGATTGACCCACTCCGCCAAACAATTTAGGCGGATTATGTTAAAATTTTATCAACTCATTTTAAGGTGGATTGAGATGGGCCGACCCACCTAGGCCCATGACCCGCGTGGGTTGACTCATGGTGGGCTTGGGTTGGCCCGCGGATTGAGAAAACTTTTTTCCTTTAAAATTTAAAATTAAAGTAGAAAACTCAATAAACTAGTAGACTTATCCGTCTAAACCGCAATTCAATCTTAAAAATTTCAACTTTACCAATTTAAACGGTAATCCAAACTTAAAATTTTTAATATTTTTAATATTTTTTATTTTTTGACAGACCAGTAGGTTGGTCCGCTAACTTGCAACCTGCCTTGGGTTGGGTTGGAGATTTTCCAACCTACCAAGTTGGTGGGTCGGCCCATCCCACCCTGCTATATGACGGATTTCTGGTGGGTTGGTCCGTCCCGCCATATGACGGATTTCTAGTGGGTTGACCCGCCCCGCTATGGGTTGGTCCGTTTGAGAGCTCTACAGATATCACATAATGTGGCAGATTATGTGAAAAAAACAAACAGCTAACGTATTTGATCTGTCTATAGCAATCATTATTTAGCTGATGATGACTATCAACAATTGTAGGATCAAGCAGTACTAACCTACCCTTTTGCCAATCTCATGCCTGTGACAATTGTTTCATTTGCACTGTGCCATATTAGCAGCAATCGTGTATACATACCTATGTCGGCATACTCAAAACAGCAAACACTTGCTGGAAGGAAAAAAAATGCATTCCAATATCTTAGATTTTGGCTATGAACCACCCTTTAATCGAAAAAAAAATCATCTAACTTCAACTGCAACTCTTATTATTTTGTAAAACAACCAAGCTTATACTGGCTGGTAGGACAGTGTACCTGTCCCGCCAGCATGAGCTAAATTACACGGTAAATCAGCAGACATTCAGATTAACATGGACTGAGCTGCCTATATCAGACGACATGGTAAGAACTGAAAAATATACAATATATGGACAAATGTATTCATTAGTCAGCTAAACCAGTAAGACCTATTTAGCAAGCAATTTGACAGATCTGGTTAATTACCATTTTTATCCTACATCAGTGGCTAAATTTGGAAAGTTTTATCATTTGGCCTCCTACTTTTTACATTTTCATCTTCTTCTGAAAATTGATGAAGGAAATCATATACTGCAGATACTCGAGGAGTATTCAAGTTTTGAGAACAGAAACGCTAAAGCAATCAGATAATATGGAAACTAAAAGAAGAAGCAATCTACTTACACGACTATACTTGATGTCAGGAATTCCATTGATAAAGACTACTTCACCCAATGCCTCTTCCAAATCCTAGAAATGTTCACAAGGTAAAATAAGATAAGGCAAGCTTTACATTCAGAATATACAAGTAATCAGAATAATCGTGTAGCACAAGAGAAGTTATCATCTAGCATTTGTTGTTTGAAATACTAACCAATACCCAGTCTCAACACTTATGAGGACCTGTACAGGAAACCTGCTGCAATATTTTGTTGCTCCAATACTGAACTTTTATTGTACTAGAGTAGATTGTTAATACAGTGGTACTGGAAATCAGCACTTACAGTGCTTCTTAGGTACCTCACATGGCACTGACTTTGCCATTGCCTACATCACACTGAAAGGTAAGCAACAAAGAGGACTTTACCCTTCCCTTTGGTGGAGACAACCCACATCCATCAGTTCTGGGCAGATGCAATTTTGCTCCAAAATCCTTCATCCAAATGTTATGGGATCTCCTTCCTGAATTTTTACCAAGGTAAACGGGGAAGAGGACCTTAAAATCTATATTCTCCTCTCCATATCTCTCCCTTCCAAACAAGTAAATTGTGTATGTTTTCCTTATTTTGTAAGTGCCAACAAAATTAAGAACAAAGCAAAATCTCATCAAATGTCACCAAGAACTCTGAAAATAATTGGCAAAATGGTATCAAAAATGGAATATGGTTCAAGATGACAAACCATTGCTACACGACGAAGATTGGTTCCTGGCCTTCCAACATCCATTTCCATCAAATCATAGACAAGTGCATTCCAGTCTCCATTGACTATGTGAACTATGGCAGAAAGCATAGCAAGCTGATGTTTTTTCTCCATCCGACAAAGCAAACCAAAATCAAGAAACCTAAAATAAATGTTCAGCAAAGAAAATAATTAAAAGAACCTATAAATCAAAGAAAAAGAAAGGCTTTCAAAGTTAAACTAACATGCCATTAGGTAAAAATCTGAACATAATTGGCAATATGAATAAAAACTCAAATCTAGCTTGTTACAATACAACTTATTTGTTAGTAAATCATTTACTTAGTGAAATAACTATTTTTTCCATACCCAATGTGCCCTTCTTGAGTATAACGTAAATTTCCAGGGTGTGGATCAGCATGCAATAGGCCTGTTTCAAGAAGTTGGATTAATGTTGATTCCACGCCTTTCTTCACCTACATCTCGCACCATCACATACAAATGCAAGTCAAACCATAAAGCCTATATAATTCTGAATGTTCTGGCATAAAAAGAACAGAAGGTACACACTCTTTATAAGAGAACCACTTCAGCATATGCATACTAAATTAATCACATGTTAATTGGAAAAAGAGTTTCTTCCAAGCGAAACGCCATTAGACTGGTGCTGAAATATCCATTAAGAAACAAAAGGCCATAATCTTTGTCTGATATGGGCAATGTTTAGCATCAAAGTCCTAATGCTAGCATCCAAGTTCATGAACATGGTTGCAAAGTGAAGAGTTTGAGAGTTCATGTTTTTCTCCAGTATGAAATTTAGTAAGAAATAGCAATGAGTATATGAGAAATTATGACACTATCTTTCAATTATATTAAAAGCAAAAAAGTAGAAATTTCAGACTCCATTATTGCCTAGCTTGAGAAAAATTGAACTAGTTCGACCAAAAAGATCCAGAACAAAGAATGTGAAAAGACTAAGATTTGAGCTAGCACTTGCAGTTGGTTTTACATATTCCTAAGGTCAAGTAGTCGATAAAGATAAGCTTCTTTCATCAAATGATAGCGCAAACCATTTAACAGTGCATACCATATCAAAAAGGTGTACTTTTGCTTCTAATCTTTTCCTTTCCAGGTGTCGATTGTTCTCCTTTCCAAATTCTTTGGCTTGGGCAAGCAAGTCATTGGGATTTTCACCAACTATCCATTCCATGGTGAGAACTCTTTTGCTTGTTAAATTCATAAACACCTTGGGGACCTTGATAAATGAATATTGAGAATGTACTTCCTGAGAAATAAAGACGCAATACATCAAGTTGGTGATGTAGAAAGTTAAATTGGAAACTAACATAATAATGTTCCTCAGCAAATTAATTCAAGCCTGAAGTACCGAAAATGCAGCAACATTAGCTGCTTCTCTAGTGTAGTCTAGTTCACCAATTACTCCTCTACCAAGCTCATCAGCATAGAGGCGAAGATCACTTTTTCTTTTTGCTATCTTCCTCAAGAGTGTTAGCTGTCAAACATGGCAAGAAAAGCATGAAAATTACATAGCATAAGAGTACCACATTGTTTTATTCGCAGATTTCTTATATGAGCATTCAGTGAAGATTGAACAAGGAACAACCATCTAAGAATTAGTTTGTTGTATGGGACTATGAATGGTATTTAGCATTTGATCAGATTGACTAATGAGAAAGTTGAAAAGAGGTACCTAAGTTTCTTTGCAATGAGTAGCAATGAAGGTCCATGCACTAAAGGAAGTGGTTTTATATTATATTAATTGGGTCTTTGGGTGTCAGGCCTTCTCCATATTATTCTGATCTTTAAGAACAATGCCCTGCTGCAGGATTGGAGATTAAGTAGGAAAGATGTATAAACTGAAATGCTAAACCAATGGAAGAGAGTTATCTTCTTCGATGTAAAAGAGCAGTATTTTCTCTTTTGAAAGGAATAAAAATCTCCTGTTTGAGGTTTTCAGGAACAGAATATGCTATAACCTTCCTTGAAAACAAAAGGAGAATATAGACTTAATTTTGATTTGCATTTGACACGAAATTCATAATGTGTGAGATAAATGAATTTTGTAAGCATGGGCATGTTTTATAAGTTGTGCTAAATCCTTGTAAAAGAATTTAGCCCTTAGGCTTCTTGATTCAAAATAAATTGTCAGGGTTACTAAAAAATGAATTACATGGAATTTAGCTTTCAATACCCATAAAAAATTATAATAAAATTGTAGATTCTCAAAATAAATTCCATCACACATCAGAAACATTAATTGATTCCACCAGCATAATAATTTATCATGTGATAGAGAAAATGGTTCATATTGTCAGCTGAAACAAACTCTACTAGGTTTCCATTCCTTATTTTCTGTTTAATGTTATTTCTAATGAAGGAAATTAGGAATTTAACCAAATAATTGAACTTCTTTTGGAATGCGTAGCCAACTGAACATTTTTGTGCACAAAAATTCACCAAGAAAAGCAGGCTGCCAAGCGAAAGAAACAGTTTCTCAAGTGAAGTCATATAAACAAGATAAATAATAATAAAACAAATATTAATAACAAGAACTCAAGTTACTCAACAATTTGTTTAAACTAAAGAAGGTTTCAGACACAAAAGGTTTCAACGCACATAGTGAATCTAAAAGAACACAAATGATGCTCCCATAAAAACAAGAAAAACTGACCATAAGATATTCCAGTAATTGAGAAATCAAAACATATAATACAAACCCCAAGGCGTAAAATGTAGATATCTCTTGCAACTGAAGGAAGCAAATTTGGGCGTTGGACCTTTATCGCAACAACACTGCCATCAAGTGTACATCCACGATAGACCTAAAACCATAGACAAATAGCAATAAATTTTACTGAAAAGTTAACTTGCTAGCCTGCCCAAGTTAATAGGAATGAAAAAAAAAATCTAAACCAGATATTGCACTGAGAGTGCATATAGATGATCTTGAAGTTGGTCAGGCTCAAGAGTTCCACTTAACTAGTGAATATTTAGGCTTATCATGAGAAAAGGAAACAATCGAGATTTAAAATCATCATCACTCAGATAAGTTATCAACATCAAAAGGGCCTGAAATCCAACTATTTGGGCATTGTCATCACTCATCACTCATATCTTGTAGGTCACTTAACCTTGGGAAAGAGCTGGGCAGAAGCTTCAGGACTGAGTAGATACTATAAGCTAACTATAAAAAAGAAATAGGTGCTGCATTAGTATTGATAGAAGCAACTTAGAGACTAGAACCACCTGGCCAAATGATGCAGCAGCTACAGGTTCTTCTGAGATGTAACTGAAAATCCTTTCTGTAGGACATTCAAATTCCTCCTCAATAACTTTCAGTGCAACAGTACGAGGAAAAGGAGGCACTTTTTCATGCAACTCAGACAATGCCTGATGGGGAAAAGCTGATAAATGGTCAAAACTAAATCCAAGTCATTATTCACAGCTGACCGAGAAAAGTCCATGTTAAGAAGCATGGTAATCCGATTCTTTTTTACCTTTGAAACATCAGAACCAATTATATCTGGCCTTGTAGATAGGGACTGGCCAACTTCACAAACAAGTAGATTGAATAGTTAATGTAACCTCACCAGCAGTGGTGAAAAATATTACGAGGATGCAACAAGATTATGAAAATATGAAAAATAGGCCACAGCTCCTCCAAGAGCTATCTCACTTACTTTTGACAAAAGTTGGACCAAGATTCAACAGAGACTCCTTGACAAGCTTCCCAGCTAGATACCGTGAGTTGTCAATACCATCATTAAGGCTTACACTTTGCTTATTCACATTGAAAGCTTTGGAGGTTTGAAGTTTTATGGCAAAAGAGGCCCATGACAAGAACACCTAAAGTAATAACATACTGCCAAATTAGAAATATATCCTAAACTGAACTAACGGTCTGATCAATTTAGAAACATTAGCAAAGTTGCATGGGAAGTACCTCAACAATTCTGAAAACTAGTATATGAGGGCGAAGACTAAAATAAAGTGCTACTTTCTCAGGATCATAAACCTCAGGTAAAGGCATGACAAAAATTTTGAAAGTGTCCTGGAAATAATTAGCATACACCTTCAAGGCTTCCAAGTCAGCCATCAGTAGATCCAAAGAAGAGAGTCCTGTAAAAGTATTTGAACATGAGCAGACCAATAAAGCAAACAATTAACTAAATGACAGACAATAAAAAATCTGGTGATCCTTCTTAAACAAGAAAGAAAAAAAGTATGTTCAAGTTTGTAGAGTTGATGTGCCTTCTGATATTTGGACTCTTCATCCATCTCCAAGTACCCATATGGAACACCCAACACTCTCATTAGCTGCATGAAACAACTTTTCAAAATAAAGATGATGTACACCTAGATTCATTCATGTGTTGGATTCCTGTACAGAAGTCCATGTAACATAGGATGTATCATCTGATAATAGTGTGGATGAGACAACATGATAACTGATAAACTGTCTAACACTTTAGTTATCCAATTTTTGAAAGACACAAAACACATGATATAAATCAGTCATGTTTTTCAAAAAGAACAGAAAACATATGCATAAATCATGTGCACAATACTGGTTGAGATGAATAACTTAAATTTTGTAGTAATAGCAATTGTTTTGATACAAAATTTTCTTCCATGCACTGGTTGTGTGAAGCAAAGGAGAAGGATTGAGATGTTAGAAGATTAGAGAGTTAAGCAGTTCAAGGCACTTGAATGATTGATCAGCATGTTGTTTACTTTTTCAATCAACATAGAGTATTTGGTCAATAGAAGGCAGATTGTGTCAATTGGGTGGGTGATACGTTATCCTCATCCTGCTTCACTGCTTCATCTTTGACCGAGGAACTATGGTTTCCACTTCATCATTGTCATTATGAGACAAGGCGGCACAAAGGGCTTCACAAACCTTCTTCTGCATATTTCATTTGTCAGAGTCATCTTCTTTGACCTTGATGCGGTAAGAATTTGTTGAACCTACACAATTGCTGGGCCCAATGATTTAGTTTAGAAGCCCTGTTCTCAACTTCATGTTCTGGATTTAGCATTGTGTTCGCGATTCTGATCAAATAATCTTCTACAAGTATCAAACGCAAGCACACCTTCTATTCGCAAACTAAAATTCCTTATTTAGTCAATGGAAATTGAAATTCTACATTGTTCTCGCAGATGATACCACTTAATTCCCACTTTGTCCACACCACGTCAAATGATTTGCCTTTGGAGGTGCAAATCATTTGATCTTATCACTCGGAAATTCCCACTTAACAGTGGCTCGTGTCAGTAAGTAAATTAACTGAAACCTTACTTGTCCATGAACGAACACAAGACAGAGAGCCCTACTAAATCTAATAGAAACACACAGAGCAATACTTCTTGATTTGATCAATCATTTCAAATGTCCAGACAAAATGACGAAACAGATTCCTAAAAGTATGAATAAGCCACCAGGCTCGGCTACTAGTTCGAACACAGAGACCAAAGCAGCGGAGCACAGACCTGGCGGATACGAAAGTCTAGGCCAGGCGGCGTCCGGTATGGGTGCGTCCTTAGCTCGGGGGTCTTCGAACTTCCGTAGCCAGAGGATGTCGCCCAGCGCGTTGGTCAGCGGCCGGAGACGCTCGCGGAGGAAGTCCCGGTCGCTCCGGAGCACCCGGAGCACGTTCCCCATCCCGCCCCGTCGACTCTCTCTGGACGGTGAGCTGGATCGGGGGGCGGCGATCGAGGCGCGCACAGGCGGTCCGGCAGCCGTCGCCATCGCCAT
>JBBMKF010000065.1:2175794-2187442 GCA_037834155.1 Curcuma caesia | reverse complement strand
CTTCTCGGCTTTGTCCAAAAGAGCTTTGAAGCTAGCTGGTGGCTTTTCTATTAATGATTTGAAGAAATCGCCTTCTAATAATCCCAGCAAAAAAAAGTGCTAATTAATACATCAGATGTTGCGGAAGGCACCTCCAATGCTATGTAATTAAAGCATTTGATATAATCCCGTAGGGTTTCCTGACTCTTTTGTTTTACCACAAAGAGGCTTAATGTTATTTTTCAGTGTCGCTCACTACTAGAAAGATGCTGCAAAAATATAGTATTGAACTCTTCAAAAAAAAATTAATGGAGTTAGAAAGTAGTCGCTAAACCAGCATTAAGCAGATCTTGCTAAAGTGGATAAAAAGACTTTGTATTTCACACCATCAGAGTACTAATGTAAAACAGAAGCATTTTCAAATTGCCGCACATGCTCTTCTGGGTCTATGATTCCTGCGCATCTTCTATTTAAAACTAACGAAATCTACTTGGTAACTCTTCGTCTAAAATAGCTTGAGAAAAAAGAGCAATCTGTTGAATTGATCTTCTCATAATATATCCCTGATTTCTTGGAGCCTAAGGAGATGGTATAATAGATTTATTAGACTGTTCGATCTGAGGGCATAATATTCCTAGCATTCCCATAGGAGGAGGGATGGGAACTTGTTGTCATTGTAATATCTCATGGACAGTAGCAGCTACAATTTGTTCTATATTTTTTGGTACACCCATAGGCATAGTTTGATCTCTATCGATGAAAGCGGTTCTTCCGTCATCAACATGGATATCACTCATCTCTATGTCTTAGTTCGATTTCCCACAGAGGGCTCCAAAATATTCCGATTTGAGTACGAGGGTGAGTCAACTCCCTAACAAATCATGAAAGATTGACTTTTAAAGATAACGTGATAATAACTTCTGAAATAAGGAGATGACAGGAAAGAGTTAGTTGAAGGAGTCGGTTAAAAGAGTCGGCAGAAGGAGTTGAATGAAGAAGTCGACTAAAGGAGTCGATAGAAAGAGTCGGCAGAAGTAGTCAGTTGAAGGAAATCGACCACTAAGGAGTCGGTTACAAGGAAATCAGCCACCAAAGAGTTGGTCATAGGGAAATCAGCCACCAAGAGTTAGCCATAGGGAAATCAGCCACCAAGGAGCTCGCTAGAGGGAAATCAGCCACCAAAGAACCAACTATCCCTGAGAAGACTTAGTAAAAGGTTAGAATGGGTTTAACGGCCCCTCCGATGACCAAATCAGAGTAGAATGGAAAAGTGAACAGAGAATATGGAACGTTGCTATGATCTCAGAGATTGCATACTTTCGGACGAAGAGGTGAAATATCTTTTATAAAGAAGAAAGAACGTGTCTCTTCATTAATGGAAATCTCTTTTTAATGAATGTGTCCTTTCCTTCTATTCAATGGTTAATGTCTTTTGAGATGAGTTAATCATTACTATCTTCCAAAGATAAGGAACAATCGCATCCCTGCTTAGCTATTCAAATAAGTCATCAATAACTATCTTTTTTTGTATAACCGCCTCATGCAATTTTTCACTTGAATTGTGTAATTGATGCAATAACTACTGTAATTGATATAATATTAATATTCAATCTTCTTTTGAAGTTTAGAGTCTTCTCTCATAACAGATATTAGAGGTAGCGACGATCTGACTTTTTTCTGTAATGGATCTGAGTAGGGAGAGACGATCCGACTTCTTTCTATAATGGATCTGAGTTAGGGAAAGATGATCCAACTCCTTTCTATAATGGATCTGAATAAATAAGAGACGATCTAACTTCTTTCTTTTAGAATACAACGTGTCACATACTTTAACTAGGTCAAAAGTTTTCTTACGTGGCAGAAATATTGACTAACCTCCGGATCATACTATCTAGTTTGTTTTTATTGCATTACCATATTAAAGGTCCATGTTAGGTTTTATATAAGCCAGCACTAGTGTATCTTCTCTTTGTTAAGTCTAAGATGAGTAATCAAACTGTTACCATCTATTGCTCCTCCAAGTAAATTTCATTAATCACAAAGTGGTTAACATCTGAGTCTCATTGTGAAATGTTAAAGAAGAAACTCTTTCTACGTCTAAAATTATATAGAGCTCCCCAGCAAAGTAGCATGGGCACTTGTGTTTTTTGCCCGTATGAGTAGTTGAATTTTTGTTTACAAATTTCTTTGCATACCTATCAGTAATGTGATCTTTGTTTATGGATTTTTGAGGCCTTTGTGATTGTACAATAAGCTAGTGCTATTCCATTTGCTGCTTTGACAGTATGGCGTGCCTTGAAAAGTACAGCTCGAATAACTAATGGGTATGTCTAATTTCATTATTTTGAGCTTTTCAGAAGCAAATGCCAATTTTATAAGGAGCTATATCCATTTGGCATGTTAAAAGGATTACTATTTACATTAGTAGAATGACAATTTTCTTTACTTGACCTGTTTTGCAGTATTAGTTTTAAAACTTTTGTTGTTTGTTCTTTTTAACAATTTGTGCTCATATAGGTTTATTTATTTTAATGCATGGAAAGAGCTGGCAATGTATCAGAAATGTGAGGAAAATAGTTTGGCAAAGAAGCATGACAGTATAAAGGGTTCATTTCATTTCGATCCAGTTATGATTGCTTCAGAATTTCTTTCTACCCTGGTTCTCTTCTAATTGAACTTGAGGCATGGCATGCGTTTCCTGCACAATGTGCTTTCGAGATCAAGAAACTTTTGCCAAATGCTATTCAGATTCAGATGATATGCCTTTTCAATAGGAATCCACAGTTTGTTTACATTATCTTACTATTTTTTTCATTTTATCCTCTTGTTAGACAAAGAGTTGAGTCAGTGATTGTGGAAGCCCAGAGTATTGACCAAGTGTTTCCAGTTGGTGCTGAACAGGCCATTGATTATACAGCTGAGGTAAGGGTATTCTTTATATTCATTTGCGTTTACCATCACTATGTTCCTGTCCAATATATCATGCCATGATGCATTTGCAGGACTTAGAGATTGCAATTAAAAGACAATTTGATGTTGTTCTTGATACCCTGAAACTGAGAAGATTGGCATCAATCTTTTGAGGAAAGGTGGACATTATATGACACTGCAGGTTGACATCTGAGAAATATTTTATTTGAATCTTGATCATTTTAAACTCCTTTAGACAACACTTTTTCCTGTTGCTCTTGCCTTTATGCTGTCATTTGTATTCAAAGTGTATCTCTTTGTAATATTATATGGTGAAGTAGCTTCCCTGGCAGATCGGTAATCCATACCGATTGGTTTGCCTATGGCTACAGCTAGTTTGCTAAAGAAGCAATTACTCCAATACAGTTATTCTCGTGGAATAGGTACAAAGGCATTCTTCTTTTCCTCATCTAGACACATTTGATTACTAAAGCAATGCCTGAAAGGAAAGGATTACATTTTTATATAGGTTAATTTTGATGCTGTATTCTTGTTAAGTGTATATATCATTGTATTTCTTGTTTGAGATATTATTAAAGGGATTGCTTTATGATCATTAATTCTTCAATGGTCTTGATAACACTGTTTTTTATGCAAATAAACAATGTAATTATAAAACAGATTGGGTGCAACCAACTCCCATCTTCCCTGTTAGAGTCGATAGCCATATTTGTGTACCAGGGCGGATGTTCAGTATGTGATTATTACATCGCTGGGTGTTATGCACCGTACTTCTGCTACTAACGATTGCAGTTTGATCCCTCTTGACATGGCATGGTACTAGAGCAGGTTTTCTCTTAAGCTCAAGATGTTCTCATGTTTGATCCCCTCTAGGTAGTGTGACAGTCATGGGTTCTGATCTATTTGAGATTGATGTGATGAGTCAGCAAAATAATCATAGTAAAATACTTTCAATCGGCAGGTTGAACGACTTTCCCCAGTTCAAACTTCAATCCAGTAGGGCTCCAATCAGGTTGGTCTTTGGAATGCCGAGTACCATAGAGATCTTCATACAGAGATTTGAAAAGATTTAGGCCTAGTTTACTTGGAAGCGTGGATGGAGAAAGGAAAGGAATCCACAGTGGAAATAAATCCTTAGGGAAAGGAAACGGAATTCATCGTGGATTACAGTAAACGACGAATGAGGAGGAGGAGGAGGAGGAGGAGTAGAGAACTGCGGCGAAGTCCAACTGCCGCTGCCTTCAAGAAAATCGATTCATCGCCGCTAGCTGCGGCGGCTCCATCACCGCCTCCGCCTTCCTCACCGTCGTTGCTTCCATACCGCCGCCACCATCTGGATCCTCCTGGCAGAATGAGACCATCGCCCCGATTGATGGGGGTTTTGGCTGGTGGTTACCGGAGAAGAGTTTGAAGGTGGAGGAGGGCTTGAGGTTGCCGTGCTGCCGCTTGGTGGAGTCGTCGCGCTCGGAGACGACGGGGGCGCCCAGATCGTCGCACTTGGAGACGACGGGACTGCCGTGGTAGACGCCGCGGTGGTAGACGCCGCAGGCGTGGAAGAAAGAGGGGAAGAAGAAGTAGTGAGGAGGAAGACGAAGAAGAAGAAATGAGAAGAAGGAGGAGGAGGAAGAAGAAGGAGGAAAAAGAAACAGTGAGGAGGAAGAAGAAGAAGCAATGAGAAGAAGGAAGAAGAAACAGTGAGGAGGAAGAAGAAGCAGCGAGGAGGAAGAAGAAAAAGCAGTGAGAAGAAGGAGGAAGAATACGAAGCAGTGAGAAGAAGGAGGAAGAAGAAAGAAAGAAGAAACAGAGAGGAAGAAGGAAGAAGAAGAAGATTGGGTAGGAGAAAGGTTTGAGGTCGCGGTGGTAGACGCTCGAGCATGGCAGAAGGTTTTCCTCAGTTGCTTTCCGCCCGATTTGGAGGGGTTCTATTTGGACAAAAAACCTATCCGCTGATGGATTAGTTTTCCTTTCCTTCCTACAAATTTAGAAAAGTAAACAGTGGATGGATCAATACTGAGGAAAACTTTCCTCAATTTTCCTTTCCGCACTTCCAAGTAAACGGACCCTGAGGTTCTAGGTTCGAGTCTTCTTAGCAACATGTACTTGTTGACTAAGGTATTGTTTCGGCAGTAGACTCTTATCAAAATAGTGATACTGTATCTCTAAAAAATCCCTTAAGGGTTTTTTTGACTATGTGGCCGTTTCGACGGTGGGTCCGATTAAGATAGTTTTACCCCCGGGGCATAGCTGAGTTGGTTACGACGGAGTAGACTTGCACAAGAGGGCAATAGTTCAAATCTTGGCGAAGCTGAGATAATACCCTCCTCCGTCATGGTCAACTGCAGCTTCTCGATTTACTTCCTCACAGATGATCGTGAGGGTGACCGTGTGGGACCGCTAGGGTGGCGGATTCGACCTTTTGCAGAAGAGTTACAGACATAGAGTGAAGTTGCCCAATTATTATCAATTAGAGAGGTTTTGAACACTTAGGACTCATTGTAAACATTGTAATTTTGCAATGCTCAAGTTGATTAAGCACCCAAAGCAATCTAAGAGTTTGAACAAGGATTGAAAGTTTTTAACATTCAAACTCCTAGTAATTTACCATCTTCCTTGTGCTTTCATTCTTATCATCTAAGAAGAGGTGAAATTTTTTTTTGGGTGAAATTGTGGGTACAGTTAAACTTCTTAAGCTTGCAAAGTCCCATTGTTTGAGTTAAGGCTCGCCCCCCGAGCATGACTGAGGTTAGTGTGGGGCAGACATAATGAAGTGAGCAAAAGTCAAATTTTATCCAAATCGAGATAATATCCTCCCCGAAGTGGCTAACTGTAATTTTTCGATTTACTTTCTCACAGATGGTCATGAGATCGACCGTATGTGATCGTTGGGATGGTGGATTCCATCTTTATTGAATAATTAAGCTTCATGTTTAGAATTTTAGTGATAGAGAAATCAATAGCTCATAACATATTATTATCCAAATAAAAATCCATTTATATGTATAATTATCACTCCATTCATCTTTTTTTTTTCTCTCTCTCTCTATGCTGCTTTATGAAAGTTTCTTTAGTTACTTATTGACAGTTTCTAAAAATGACACCTCAATTGAAACATTTGTGGAAATTTCTTGTTAAAGCAATTGGCTTTATGATGATTCTGAGATAGTATCTCTCATTCAAATGCCAAAATAATAATAACAAATATCATATTGTCTAGATCAATTCGATTCGGCTCGATTTAATTTAATCTCTATTCATTATCCAATCAAATTTGGCTGTTTTTTCTAGTTTAAGTTGTCTAGACATTAGATTTCAAATATTAGCTTTGTATATGTTGATTCAACAATCGCAAGGAGGCATTCAACTTGAACCATAATTTGAACCGTTCCTTCCCAACCCGTTGCCCTTGCTAATCTGATCGTTAGCATCCACCACCTAACGGTCACAAATCGTTTAATATTATTATCGATACAAATCGTTTAGCGCGTGACGAAGTAGCCGTTATATCCCTTGCTGATGAATTGACTGACGGTCAAATCGCCATCTCCGTCACCATGCTCCATCACACCATCCATTAATGCGTCGGCGCTTTATTCTTTGATAACCTCAATAGCAAGCGTGGTAGCGATTCCCATCCTTGCCTTGTCCTCTCTCCCCTCCGCTCTCTTCTTCCTTCTATTCTTCCCGTTCTCCTCCTCCGGCTCCGCGTCGCAAGGATGGCGGAGGAGTTCGCCAGGGCCGTCGAGGACGGTCTGAAGCTGGGGAAGCGAGTGTACGCTGGGAAGGATCGACAGATCGCGGCGGCGCCGCGGATGGCCGTGGGAATGGCTAGGTCGGCGGATTCGTTCCTTCCTTCGGCGCCTATGGTGTATGCGGTGATATCGGACCCGGCGGTCGTCGACAACCCTGATATCCCTAGCTACCAGCCGCATGTGTATGGGCGGTGCGATCCGCCGGCTCTGATCCCCCTCCACATGGGAAAGATTGTGCTGGAGGTGGACTGCCTCCTCGATTCGGCCTTCGTCTCTGTCAGCGGCCGGTGGAGGGTCCACTGTGTGATGCGGAACAAGAGGTGCGACTGCCGGCTGGTGGTCCCTATGGGCGAGCAGGTGAGCAAAATTGGTTCTCTTTCTCACGATTTTTCTGGTGATTCTTTTTCCTAGTTGAGGGTTTCTTCGAAGCTGTCACCATATCGCAGTTAGGAAGATTCTTTGTTGCGATTTTCCATAAAGAGTGAATTCACCTTGTCGATATTGAATTGTGGTTGCCGAGATACAAGAAATTCTACCAAAACAAATTCCCATTACGTTCTCTTCCTCTGGGATCATTGAAATCAAGGATTTCATCTTATAATGTTTATCATGTTTATGACTCTGACATGGCCTTTATCCACGATTTGATGAGTCAAATGCTGCTATTTGCTAGGCATAGTGATCAAAATTACAAATATTTGGTGCTAGGTGCAATCACTAGACAAAGATTAGTTTGAAAATACTGTTGAAAATGTAAATGGAAACAAGAGAAGTGGATGAAAAGATTTCCCATGTGCACGAGAGTACTTTAATTCTACGTTGGAGAATGAGTGACTTTATAGTTGGTTTATAATATATTATAACTATTAAAGTTGCGGACTCATAGGGGCGCAAATTAGGGCTTGAATTGTAGAACCTAGGTGACTCATGCGAGAATATGTCGAATCTAAAATGGTCGGATATTAATAGTGTATCTATAACCGTTAAGTTACACTGTTGACCATTAATGGTCGGTAGCAGTCGTTTCAAGCCAAGCAGGTAAAGATAGTAAATAGTTTTTATTTGACCATTTAATATTGCTAAGAGTTGGTGCTCGTATACAAGGAGGTCATGATCTTCAACAGAGAAGTAGATAATTCATCCACTGTTGTTCCCTAAAAATTTCTCTTTGTCGGCAGTCTTTCAGTGATAGTGTTCGGGCACTAACTTAGTTTGCCACGAACAATTAATGTTTGGTTGTTTGTAGTTTTGCCGTTGTATCATAGAAATAGACGCCCAATGTGATTTCGAAGCATAGCCGGAGGGTACGAATTTGTTTTAAGAAAACTGCGTTAAACGCAGTCTCGACATCGTTCTCTCTCCCTACTCGATGCTCTTTAGAAGCGGTCCACTCGGACTCAACCGACTTGGCAATCGAGCGACGTTGCCGCTCAGTTTCCTATCGACAACTCGACCGACTCAGCATTTGGCCAACTCGCGAAGCACTCAAACATCTTGACTCGACACTCGACTTCCCACTCGAGCTCGAGAACTACTCGGGACTACTCAAGTGCACTCGACACCCAACACTCAACCAACGATGTTCCATAAGAGCTTGGACATCCCTGCAACTCCGCCTAACCATTTGGATCTTCATCACGATCTTCAAATTCATCATAGACTAGTTCTCTAGAGCTCCGTCTATCAAACAGTTCACGTTATTGTTGATGTTCTACTTTAATTCTTTTTTGTTATCAAGTTCCTTTTTCATTACACGATGAATTTTTTGAGAAACTTTTGGGTATTTAGAAATATCCGGATATCCACCAACAAGATATTGCTATAGGCATGTGATCCCACCGTCACGTTCAATAATCCTCCTTAATTGTTTGATATTAAAATATATAGAATATTTATAAACATAACTATATAAACATATATTATATAAATTAATAATTAATTAAATTAACTATAATTAATTTATATAAGTTTATTATTTTGGTGCCATTACTTATGCATTATAAAAAATGAAGAGCATTAAAAAGAATCAAATAATTTAGGATAAATATTCATAATTACAACATTAATAATATTAATATAAAAAATTATCTGATAAAAATTATAAAAATAATATTTAATTTTAATAATAAATAATAAATAAATAAAATAAATATCTTCATATATATTTAAAAATTTTAAATAATTATTATATTTCATAATAGAATTTTTATCTTCAGGTAAATATAATATTCATAAATATAGAAAATTAATAAAATTAAAATTTTAATTAATAAATATGATAATTATATTATTAATTGTTAATTTATATAATATATATCTACATAGTTAGTGTTTATATATTTTATATAATATATAATAAAAATTATTGTTTATATATTTATATGTAATTTTAAAATTAAATTTATTTTAAAAAAGTGAAATTGTATATTTTAAAAAATTATTTAATAAAAAAATTAAATTATTTATTCAATTCATAAATCGTTCAACAATCCTCCTCGTAAAATTTCCTAATATACACTAATTAAATTATTTTAGTAAACATCAAATAAGAAATTTAAATATTTATATAGAGAATAATTTAATAGATAAAATTTACAAGATTTGTTTAATGGTTTTATAATAATCTCATAGATATTTTTCTTTATTTTATTTTTATTTAATATTAAAATCATAACAAAAATATTAATTTATATATAATAATTATATAAATTAATTATTTGTAAAGTTAACTAATTATTGATTTATATATATCTATTTATAAATATTCTATATAATAATATTAAACAATTGAGGAGGATTATTAAATGTGTTGGTGAGATTACACGCCTAAAATAATATCTTATTGGTGGATATTCGGATATTACTAAATGTCTAAAGGTTTCTTAAGAAATTCATCATGTAATAAAAGAACTTGATGACAAAAAAGAAAAAGTATAAACAATAACGTGAAATGCATGATAGGTGGAGCTCTAGAGAACCAGTCTAATGATGAATTTGAAGGGTGTGGTGAAGATCCAAATGTTGATGAATTTTTAACAGCTCTTAGTGTCTCTCGAACTCAATATGAATATGAGTGGTGTATGCAATATAGTGGTGCTAGTGGAAGTGACTCAACTGCTGTAGCAATATTAGAGAGAAGTGAAAGTGTTCATGTTACTTTAACACAAGGTAGTATTGGTCGTTTTTTTCTTCTATGGGACAGACGTGCAATTGATATTGCTAATATTGATCCATAGACTTTCTAGAACAAGCTAATAAACAGACTAGGATTAATGATATTTATACAAGGGAGAAGAAGAAATCAATAGATCAAAGTATTATTAAATTTTTTCATTTCAATTGAATTCCTCCCAATGCAGCAAATAACACATACTATCACAGCATGATGTCTAACATTCAAAAATATGGACTTGGTATTCAACCTCCGACTGCATATAAAATTGCTAGTCTGTATTTAAATGAACAAGTAGAGGAGATCAAGACTTAGATCCTATCATGCAAGAAGCAATGATGCTTATATGTAGTTATATTAATGTGTGATGGGTGACAGGACTTATATGGATGAGCATTATCAATTTTCTGCTATACTACAATAGAAAGGTGATATTTCATAAATCTGTTGATGCAACTGCAAATTATCATGATACATCTTATACATATCATTTGATGGATAATGTAGTTCAAGAGATATGTGTAAAACATATAGTGCAAGTAATTACAGACAATGATGCCAACTTCGAATATTATTTTGGATGTCATGCGCAACACACTATATTGATTTGATGATGACGGATATTGGTAAACTCGATATAGTAAAGAAGGTAGAAGGTATATCGTTAATAAAATTCATTTATAATCATCATTGTGTTCATGAATTAATGTGGAAATTTATTAATGGAGAGATTTTGTGACAATGAGCAACTAGGTTTGCAACTCACTTTCCGTTATTTCAGAAAAAAATTGAATCGAAGGCCATGTTCACTTATGAAGATCGGGAAATCTCTTCATACTCTAGTATTACTTAAAGTAGAGAGGTACAAAAAATTATTATATCTATTAGATTTTAGAGTTATATTATAGATATTCTTATAGCAGTAGAATCCTTATACGTTGTTCTATGTACAGTTGATATTGACAATGTTTACCGTCTAATTTATTAAGCAAAAGAGGAAATTAAGAGACATCTATAATCACCAACCAAGTATCAACATTATATTGATATAATCACTATAAGATGAAATAACCAAATGAGAAAACATATCCATTTGGTAGATGCACATTTTTTAATGAAAAATAATTTTTAATATTATTATTAATAATTATATATGGTTAATTATTTTAAGTTATTATCTTAATTCGATATATCAATATTGTTATAATCTTGCCACAAATGAAGATCTATTAGTAGCTTTAGAAATGTAATATCAAGACTAAAAAAAAAAAGAGAATTAATTGTCGAGGCTATTAACGAAACTCGATTATTTCAAGAGATCTATTAATAACTCTCAGAATTGTAATATCAAGACTACAAAAAAATAGAGAATTAGTTGCCGAGACTATTAATGAAAGTCGATTATTTCGAGGGGTAAATGGTTCTTTTAGCGATTCTTTTCTAGTGTCATGCAGATATAAAATAGATGCAGCTAAATATTAAAACAATTATTACTAATTATTGTCAGCAAATATAAATACTATTTTAATTTTATTTGTATTTATCTAACAGCTGAGTGGTGATTATAGTATGGAGCATCAACCCCAAATTTGAAAAAATTATAGTACAAATTCTCTCATAGACAACGTCTTTAAATGATTGCGAAAGAAATTGGTCGGTTAACTTTCTCCCTTATTCATATAAAAGTACGAAATTGTCTTTCTTATGATCGCTTGGAGAAGATGGTCTACATTCATTATAATATGCGTCATCAACTAAGAGCGATAACAAAAGAACAAGAACTAGAAAGACAAAGAGTCTAGTAATGTAGATCCATT
>JBBMKF010000065.1:2123078-2144923 GCA_037834155.1 Curcuma caesia | reverse complement strand
AAGCTTCGCTCAACGCTTGCAAAGTTACAGGTGCAGTTTCCTTCTCATTGCTGTTAATTTGCCTGCTACATTCCGATCCTCCATGCATGATTAGCCGGTACCTCTCTTGAATTCCATAATACTTGATTAATGCGCAGTATTAATACTTTTTTGTTGTTCCTAGTTCCCAGGGCTTTTTTTAATGTACAGATACAGATGATCAATTGCGATTTAAATATTATTACTGATGTAGTTTTGAATAGAGTAAGATTGTTTTACACCTTTTTTCCCCACCATTATTATATAAGCATAATATTTATTTTATGATTGAATCATTCTGTTCTCACAACCATATCAGCGAAATATATTATACATTTTATTAATCTCATTAATTACTTTCAAGCTTGGAGCTTAAAGTATATCCTTTCTTTTTATAAGCTAAAATTTAAAATTTAAAAGAAAAAGTTACTTAGGTAACATTCAATATCTATTAGGTATTAAGTAACATTCAATATCTATTAGGAATTAAGTAAATTTGAAATCCATATTATTAACTACAGAAATATTACGCTGCGTGATTCCATTTATGCGACTCGTGCGCGCTGTCGACGTGGTTGAGATTTTTTCTTTGCGTGTGTGACAAGCGGAGTCATGCTGGTTGAAAAATAAAAAATCACAAGCAGAAAAGAAATTTGACGCAACTAATCCTAAATCCCATGCTTATTTTGTGTTCAGGCCTGAGGTTAGGTTTTGCCTTTGCCATCACTCGTTTCGTTGCGTTATCGCCCGAGGTTTTTTTGCCTTTGCCATCGCATTCAACGTCGCCTTCGACCGTTCCATGCCGCCACACCTTTAGTCGGTGTGATCTCCGTCGACAGCCTGCGACTCTGCTTTGAAGGTAAGCTTTCAAAAACCCTTCTTTTTTCTTACCTTAAAAAAGAGAATCTAACTCTAAACTGTTCCATTTACGCCTTCATCCAGTCCATGTCGTCGTCGCCTTCAGCTGGTGTGATCTTCGCTGAGTCGTGTCTCCGTCCCACACACGCGACTCGGCTTGTGGATACAATAGGTTAGTAAAGTCTCTCAATTTCTTAGTTAAAATGCTCTGTTATATGGATTGTTAGTATGCTTTTTGTTCTTTTATTCTCTTGTGGTGTAACATTATTAAGTAAATTGTTACTGAAATGTGAAAGTAACAATGTGTTCATGCAATCTCTTTTCTCTATTACTCGTGTGTATCCAGAAATAGTTTAGTCATTCTAGTCTCAACTTTTAACCATGGAAAACAATCTCTACAATTGCTCATGTTAGTGCGATTATTTTATCTCAACTTTATACTATACTTTAGTCATTCTATGAATTAAGATCATATTGCATATTCCTTCTTTATGATTTTGGTTGTTATCATAAAATAAAATAAACAAGTGAGTTTATTTGTTTCATTCTCTTGTGCAATTATTTTGTCTGTTTTGGTTTTGGAATCAACTGACATAATTTCTTAGAAAAACATAAGATTTGTTTATTATTTTTCTACATATGTTCTATGAATTTGAATCATAATTAGCTTAAAGAGTTGTTCATTATATTTCTGAACTTGTTGTTATTTTCCTTATTCATTTCTGAATGATGGTCATAATTTTTTATCTTATCTTGTTTATGACTATTCGATTTAGAATATTTTTATGGCTATATGGTGATATGCAAAGTTTACTTCATCTCAACTTGACATTCCCCAACAATGGAAGAAAATGACGGTAATGATCATCTATATATTTCCTAAGTTACAGATGATCGAAAGCCAAAAATTGGGATGAAATTCACATCACTAAAGGAGACATTTTGCATGCTATAACTAATATGCACGAAAAGTTAGATTTAGTGAAAGGATAAACAGTAGTAAGAAAAATAAGATAACAAATGAAGTTGTTTGAAAAGTTTTATATGTTTTAAATAAAGACATACTGATGATCAACGGAATAAACAGACAAAAGGTCATCAACAGAGAAAGGAAAGAGTACGTGGCGAAGTTAGAACTAGATGTAAGCAAAAGATTTCATTTGTAAAGAAACAAGCTGGATCTAATTGGATTGTCGCTAACTTCGTGGAAAGTATAATCATCCACTCTCGACTCCTTCAAAGGTGCATTTATTACGCTCACATTGTCATGTTTCAACAGCAAAAAAAGAATTGACTCAACAATTTTCAGAGGCCAATGTGCCAACTTGTCAACAAATGTGATTGTTAGAAATAGAGTATGGAGGACTTGAGCTAGTAGGTTGTACATAAAAAGATATTATAAATTTTGAAAAAGAGCTAAGAGATGAAGAAAAAGATTTTGATGCTGAAACATTAATTGAGCTATTTGCATCTGAAAAAGAAAAGAATTCTGATTTTTTCTATGAATACGAGACTGATTCAGATAACAGATTTAGTAGGTGTTTTTGAGCAGATCATATATCAAGGAGGGCATATAGTGTATTTGGGATGTAATTGTATTTGATACAACATATAATACCAATAAATATAGATTGATTTTTGTATCATTTGTAGAAGTTAATTATCATCATCAAATAACTATTTTCAAAGAATAGTTCTTTGATGATGATGATTAACTCCTATAAATGGTGCAAAAATCAATCTATATTTATTGATATTATATGTTGTATCAAATACAACTACATCACCAAATACACTCTATGCCTTCCTTGATATATGATCTGTTCAAAAATATCTACTAAATCTGTTATATGAATCAATCTTGTATTCATAGAAAAAAAATCAGAATTCTTTTCTTTTTTCAGATGTAAATAGCTCAATTAATGTTTCAGCATCAATATCTTTTTCTTCATCCCTTAGCTCTTTTTTAATGTTTCTAATATCTTTTTCTGTGCAACCTACTAGCTTAGGTTTTCTATACTTTATTTCCAACAATCGCATTTGTTGACAAGTTGACACATTGACCTCTAAAAATTGTTGAGTTAATTCTTTTTTTACTGTCGAAACATGACAATGTGAGCGTAATAAATGCACCTTTGAAGAAGTCAAGAGTGGATGATTATGACTTTCCACGAAATTAGTGACAATCCAATTAAATCCAGTTTGTTTCTTTACAAGTGAAATCTTTGACTTACATCTAGTTCTAACTTCGCCACGTACTCTTTCCCTTCTCTGTTGATCATTTTTTGTCTGTTTATTTCGTTGATCATTAGTATGTCCTTGTTTAAAACATACAATTTTCAAACAACTTCATTTGTCGTCTTATTTTTTTTACTACTGTTTATCCTTTCACTAAATCTGACTTCTCGTGCATATTAGTTATAACATGAAAATGTCTCCTTTAGTGATGTGAATTCCATTTCAATTTTTGTCTTTCGATCATTTGTAACTTAGGGAATATATAGATGATCATCATCGTTATTTTCTTCCATTGTTGGGGAATGTCAAATTGAGATGAAGTGAAACTCTGCATATCACCATATAGCCATAAAAATATTCTAAATCAAATAATCATAAACAAGATAAGATAAAAAATAATGACCATCATTCAGAAATGAATAAGGAAAATAACAACAAGTTCAGAAATCTACAACAACTCTTTGAGCTAATTATGATTCTAAATTCATAGAACATATGTAGAAAAATAATCAACAAATCTTATGTTTTTCTAAGAAACTATGTCAGTTGACTCCAAAACCAAAACAGACAAAATAATTGCACAAGGGAATGAAACAAATAAACTCACTTGTTTGTTTCATCTTATGACAGCAACCAAAATCATAAAGAAGGAATATGCAATATGATCTTAATTCATAGAATGACTAAAGCATAGTGTAAAGTTGAGACAAAATAATCACATTAACATGAACAATTGCAGAGGTTGCTTTCTATGGTTGAAAGTTGAGACTAGAATGACTAAACCATTTCTGGATACACACGAGTAATAGAGAAAAGAGATTGCATGAACACGTTGCTACTTTCACATTTCAGCGACAATTTACTTAATAATATTACACCATAAGAGAATAAAAGAACAAAAAACATACTAATGATTCACATAAATCTATATAACAGAGCATTTTAACTAAGAAGTTGAGAGGCTTTACTAACCTGTTGTATCCACAAGCCGAGTCGCACGTGTGGGACGGAGATGCCATTTTGATGAGGGACGACGACGAGAGCATCTCGACGGAGAACACACCAGCTGAAAGCGACGATGGTGTGGACCAGATGAAGGCATAAATGGAACGATTTAGGGTTAGATTCTCTTTGTAGGATAAGAAAAAGAAGGATTTTTTAAAACTTAGCTTCAAAGCAGAGTCGCAGCCTCGCAGGCTGTCGAGGGAGATCACACCGACTAAAGGCGAGGACGGCGTGGATCGACTTAAGGCGACGACGGATATGATGGCAGAGGTGAAACCTAACCTCGGACGGCAACACAGCAAGACGAGCGACGACAAAAGCGATGGCAGAGTCAAAACCTAACCTCGATCCCGAACACAACGAGACAAGCGTGGAGTATAGGATTAGCTAGGGTCAGATTTTTTTTTTGCTCATGATTTTTTATTTTTCGACCAGCACAACTCCGCTTGCCACACACGTAGAGAAAAAATCCTAATCACGTCGACAGCGCACACGAGTCGCATAAATGTAATCACGCAGCAAAACATTTCTGTATTAATTATATAGAATTCTATTTTATCTAATATAAATTAACTTTTCTTGAACTTGCAAATATGCTTACTTTATCAAACACACGTTAAATTTATTTTATCAAATTATTAATATCAACTAAACATATTTTAATTTAGATCTATTATTTTCTAAATAAATATGTGCATCATGAGTACACTGTTTTTTATTTTGATTTAACACACAATTAAACCTTACTAAATTTTATTATAAGTCCTAATGATCCTCGGCCAATTTACACCAAAGAAACACTTGAACCATAAACTCATCCCCTTCATTACACCAAACCATCTACTAAATTAAACACCTTCCTTTTCCCTTCTATTCTCCCTCCTTCCAAAAACATGCATTCCGCATCTCCTAATTCAATCCACCCTTTTAATAAATCCCATGCTCGTTGTCATCATCTTCTTCTTCCAAGATAATTTTCCAACCAGCATTTCTGCCTCATCTTTTCCCCAAGTCAAATATAATTCTTTCAGCTTCTGTTTGGGGACTGTTTAAGCAAAAATATTTTTAATCGATCAATATATCATTTATGAAAATAGTCAAATATAATTAGCATAACAAAAATGATTGAATAAATAATTAACAGCACAAATGATTAAATATAACTACATAACTATTCCTCTTGCAAACAAAATTAATCATTCTTTCATATTACAATGCTTCAACAAAATCATTCTTTCAGCTTCTGTTTGGGGAGAGCAACGGTGCTCAGAACCAATGTCAGCCGGAAGTGGAGAAGAGAAATCGATTGGCTCTTATCGGTCACTGATTACATTAGAAGATGGAAGATGCATGGAGGTAAATCCAAAAAATGAATTCCTATGCCCTCTTGTTACTTATGAACATCTGAAAGCACCAGTGCGAATGAACATTTCAAGCTTTTTCACATATACATGATATAATTTGGATCATGTTGTTTGCAGATAATGATAACTCAGCAAAGAACAGATCTTCGCATGAACATTCCTGCTCTGCGGAAGCTCAATGCTATGCTCATCGTAAGAACGATGCACACGACTTATCAGACATGATTTCTAAGCGGTCGTAAAGGAGATTCTGATACTTGACAATTTCAAGGACCAAAAGGAGTTTTGGTATCTGTCAAGGGATAGTAAGGATTCAGAGAAGGGGAAGCAGGCAGACGATAAGTGGTGGCTCCGACAGTGAAAGTCCTGGAAAATGGGTTGTCTGAAGAATCCAGGAAATGGATTCATCATCAGAAAGAGCTTGTTAGCCAAGTGCTCAAAGCTGCTATGGCTATAGATGCTAATGTTCTAATAGAAATGGAGATTCTAGAAGACTACATCGAAAACCTTCCTAAGGTAGAATTTCGATTTCATCCTCAAAATGGTTGCCGATTTACTTGCGTATTCTTCACTATGGACCATGATCACTTTCCATGACACTGAATGGAAGGTCAAGCCTTGGAGACTCACTCTATAGATATATATCACAAATGAAGGATTTGATGCTGAAGCATTCCTCAAGACCCTAGACTTGTCAACCAAGCACAAAATACTAGAACTCAAAAACCGAATTGAAGCATCAGTGGTCATTTGGAAGAGGAAGAAGAAGAACAAGGATGTCAAGTTATCATGGGTAAAAGTTGCAGGGGTTGCAGGTGTTAGACAGGAGAAGCGGAAACAATTCGAAGATAGGGCAGAGACTATCTTGCTCATTCTTAAGCACAGATTCCCCGGAATTCCTAAATCGACATTGGACATAAGCAAAATTCAATACAATAAGGTATAAGCCGATAACAAAAAAAATTCAAACTTGTTGCCATATAAATGCAATTCTTCCCTAGCAAAGTAATTGATCCAAAATTGACCTCCTCGGATTGTTGAAAATGTTTCAGGATGTTGGGTTAGATATCCTGGAAAGCCACTCAAGGGTTCTAGAAAATTTAGCTCTCACCGTGATATCGCGGATAGAAGATGTTCTCCGTGCGGATAATCTTGCTTGAAATCCAGCCGAGGAAGACTTAAAGAGAAAGTCACCAAGGATAGAACCAGAACCAGTTAAAAAAGAGGAAGTTATTCAGCTTCAGAAATAGAATCCAATGATTCCATGACACTATCAGATTTCATGGATTGGCAGGTGGATCAAGATGTTCAGGCACACGACGAAGACTCAGGCACCGCGAACAAAAACCCTAGATGGGAAGATGCCAAGTCGGCGAAGAAATCTCAGAATGTTGCGCCTAACAAGAAATTCTACTACTCAGAGAAGCTAGTGTACTGGGAGGGTTAAGATGCTCAAAATATTGCTTTGGAAAAGCCCTTGGAAGATGGCGGACGCAGTGATATGATCAAAGATGAACAATGTACATACTTTTGCACAAAACCAGAACAGCCATTGATCTAAACACAGTTTGCTACTATCTTGAATGTGCTTATGTTGGTGAGAAAAAATCTATAATTTCAACAAAATTCATATAGAACTGGCACAATAAAGGTCACTTAAAACAAGAGGAGAAGAAAATTAGGGATTACTCCATTGCATTACGGTGCCAAAAGAGGAGGAGAGTGTGAGAACCTGCGAAGAAGCGAGGCCAGGAGCAGAGGGATGGCTTGACGGAGAGATTATCGCCTCCGTAGAAGGAGTTTTCCCCGGCGGTCTCCGTGGCGGCGACTGGGGTCGCCTCCGCCGCCGGCTGGCTTGGCCACTGCGCCACTGAAGCGAAGTGCTCTTCGGTTCCCAAAAAAATAGGGTAGAATTTGGGCACCCGTTAACTAGGATCCGGATCCGGATTTGGAAATATTTATTTATTTAATGGACTCAATTAAGATCCAATTTTAAATGTCGGATTCGGGTTTCGGTCTCGAGACGTATACGTTCGCCGTCTCCGAGGGATTTGAGGGCGTCGCTCTTGCACCGGCGATGGCGGAGCCGGAGACGATGAGCCTGCCGTTTCTTTCTCCGGCGATGAAACGGTGAAAGATTTTTGAGGATGTATGAGGTAAATCTACCTCTCTGTTTGTTACCATTTTATCCTTCAATTTGATAGATAGTTTAGTTCTTCTCCCCGTGATCTAAGAACCAAGATATGATTCTCGTTTTTCTTTCGACGTTGTTCCCAAATCAAATTTTTGCCTTTTTTCTCCAAGCATTGATATCTAACGAGGGTTTGGTTGAATCTTGTGCCTTTATTATTATAGAATGGAGCTTCCTTTGGATGTTTTTTTTTAATTATCGTCTTCCTCAGTCTCAACATGATCAAATTTATGTCAATGATCGTGATACAAAATGAACAGAAAATTTGCGAACTGGAGGTAAGCCAAAGTTTAAAGTCCTAGGGCTAAGATTGGTCCTTTTGTTGGATTGTTTCTGGTCTTCTATCCCAAGGATATTACCAGTGATTTCCCTGCTTCTGCTGTGGTATGATGGTGCAGAGGCTTGTTGTAGGTCCTGTCAACTTTGAGCAGTGAAAAATAAATGGTGGAAAGAAAACTTGAAAGGGAGGGGGATTCTGAAGACTGTATGCAAAGAATTTTCTAATGTACAAAGAATTTTCTTTTACAGAGGTGATTTCCCCCTAATTCACATTCATAGAACAGCCATACCCTTCCAAAAGATACAATTTTCAAAGAGTAAAATGGGCAAAAATAAAATGACTCTGAATAAAAGATTAGATCATATATGCAAGTGTGTTTGAAGTTCATGAATATGTCCAAAATCACATGCCATTGGAAACCCCAAGGGCTTGGTGAAAGAAGAGCGCTAACAGGAGTAGCAATAATTTGTAAAACTCAAGAAATGGGACCTAAGGATTGTGCCATCCTTAGGTTTGAAATTTTAGATTTTGTCTTTAGGTTTCCAACATTTTGCACCATCTTTACTTCCAATGATGGTTAATTGTTGTAGGTAACATGCAACATTGCTTTATAAGAACTCATTGGAAAAGGAATCTCTGGCTGCATTAATCCTGCTTTTCAACCTAGATCTGCAATTTAATTTGTTCTAGTGTAGATTCTACGGTTAATGTTTGAAAAAGCAAACACTTACATAATCATCTGCCCTTTGTCTTATCCTACTATAAATTCTTTTCTCCTTTACAGAATAATGGTCACAAGTTAACTGATACAAACTGCATTGGCTAGCCATCCTCACATTTAAAGGCTTTTTTTATATTTTGCAATGTACACGAAATAAGTGCATTCACACTCTCCACTGATTCCATTGTTAGTTTTGCTGAAGGCGATGAATTGGCAAGAATTTGGAATGCTATTGTTAGCAAAGATCCTCCTTCCAGTGTCCTCTCTTCTGGCCTAGATGTGATCACGAGAGGCCTAGTCTCGAGCCCATCAGGAAGAATAGAAAATCCCGATGGCAATATAGACAAGCTACTTGAGTCGCACCCATTTATCACTGATTGCATGCCATCCATGTCCACAGGGGCAAATACCACCATTGACTCAAAAGAGTTAGTACTACTATCTTGAAGAACCCAAATGTTAGGCTTCTCTGTTGAGTTCATTGTCTGTATAGGGACATCAAATAGTGCATCAAATCAATATATATAGTAATTCATCGAAAATAGGGAACTAAACTGCTATATTTTTTCAAGTAGCGAGTGTGACTCATGAACCAACTGGTAGAATGAATGAGTACTTACATAGACTGTAACAGAGTTGCCACGATCTTGGCCCTTTGCTAAGTTGGCCAGTGTTTTAGTTGGGCCAGATGGAAGCATGATGTCCCACTGAAAATAAAAAAGAAGCTATAAGTTAGCATCATTCCAGCAAATGTCAAAAAGGAATGATGAATCCTTATCTTACTTCAGTTCTTCTTGATTCATCCCTTAAAAAATCAAACAGAGATACTGCTGGAATAGGCATCCATGTTGACATAACTGCACAAACTATCACCCCAAGCGGTTCCCCAGGTTCATTGACTATCTTCCTATATGTGAATCGAATCTCTTCTCCTACCTTTGTTGATATCTTGTTCCATGTACGGTTACGTGGTGCGCCAATGTTTCTGCAAAAGCTTGCAGTCATTCTTTGCCCAAGCTTCAGGATGCTCTTTCTTCCAGCCAGTGTGGAGACCCCTGTGTTATTCTATGATGTTCAGCAATAAATTCATATTTCTTTTTCTAACAAATGATGAAATCTTGCTATACCATTGCAGTCTCTGGTTGGTACATTAGTCGCCATGAAGAACACTGCCCTTTCACATTGCAGTCGCAGTGTTGACATCCAGTGTCGAGCACCAAAAGCAAGGCCATTGGTAACAATTGAGCGATATAGGGTTGTAATTACATTCCTTTGCCATTCCCAATGCTCTACCCATATCACCTAGATGCAAAGGTTGAAATATGATGGATTAAAATGATTTACATCTGCTTTTGGAAGAATCTCATAGACTTTCTATAACTTAGAACATAAGTGAATGGTTAAGATACAATTTAATTACCTTGCAATGACCATTGTCTTGGTCCTCTAATATACAGCCTGAGGGCTGCTTGCTGCACTTCACAAGTGATGCATCTATAGTTTCATCAAGTTTGTCAATTGATATATCTACGATTGCCCACCTATTTGGGCTTAGTTTCTTACAATGCCTCACAAAGTATGTCTCTCTTGTTGGCACCAGAGGTGTAAGCATCTGAATTTCTGCAAACATCTGGAAAAAAAAATCTAATGTGGCGTCATTAAGAAATTATACTTGTCTTACAATATGAGTGTTTGTGGAACTTACCAACTGTGTTAGTCCGTTATTGTCACCTTGTCCACTACAAATTACCTCGACAATGGAACCATTGGAGATGAGGCAAGGAAACATTTCCTTCCATTGGTTCTAAATATAAAAGTAGACAGATATTAGAAGGGCACGTATTGACATTGAATCACTGATTTTTTATTTATGGTAAGGATGTTAACAGCATGTGAATTCATATTAAGAGTGAGTTACTACACTGTTTCTGATTTCTTTTCGTTTTCCTGATGTTTATATTGACACTGAGAAGGTTGTCAGAACAAGAAAGTTGTAAAAGCAAATTCTATGAGGGCTAATTATCATAAATTTACTTTGTCAAGCAACGTTTGATGCTTGTATATATGTATGAACTTACCACATCCATGAAAGCTTGTACAAGCTTTAAAACATCGAAGAAGACAACACCTATCTCTCTGGAAGCCTCAATGTTCCTATTACATCCATTCCTCAAAACATCATGTGAGAATTCCTTGACATACTCATCATAGTTTAATATCTCCCTTCCAGTCTCGACACTTTGAATCCACAAAGGTTCACGGGCGCTGGACATCTTGATCAGCTCATCCAGGGCAGCATTAACAATCTCTAGAATTCTTGATTTATCTAAACTGAAGAACCCATTATTGCTATTTAATGAGCTCTTGTTTTGTTCAGTTCCTGCAGAGCCTGATGAACTAGGTGAAGAAGTTCCATCTGGGACACTACCTTGCATTCGGCGCAGTTTTTCTACCTACAAAATAGAACAAAGATAGTTATTGCGGTAGGAATGATATCAGATGAAATGTTTGAATGGTGATAGTAGTGAGACTTGTGTTGCAGCAGCAGCCCAATCTGTAGCATACCTCTGCTTTTAGCCTGGCATTTTCAATGCGAAGTTGTTGCTCCTCTGTTGCCATGGTATTATCCTTGCTTATGGTTGTAAAACCACAGTGGGGACAGCATGACTTCTTGATTGTTTCCCTCATCGCCCGGTTTTCCTCTTGTAACTTCTCTATCTCAGACTTAAGTAGTGAATTCTCGTGCCTCTCCTGCACTGCCTAAAGTTGAAACCGTACCATGTTTAGTTAGGGGAAGGATGAATGCTACCGACATGTAATGTAAGACTAGCCTTGTTAAGATTTTTTGGACACTGATACGTTCTCTTTTACTCCTTATGCAGACAATCTGTTTTCAACTTGTTACCTTGATCTGGGTTCGTCGATTTTGGAACCAGAACTTGACTTGCCTAGTAGAAAGTCCTAGCTGCTTGCTCAACTGCTGCCTCTGCTTTTCATCTGGATGAGGTGACTCCTTGAACAAGCTGTTTTCAAAATTGTGAATGAAAGAATTAGAATTATCGACAGCTCGAAAAAGTATTGTTTAGTTTAGATAATGGGGCATATATCTTTCTGAGCTCAAATTTGTTGGTTTGTCACAAAAAATTAGAATTCAACTCACACTTCCATTTCTCTTATCTGTTCAGCAGTGTGCCTGTGGTACTTCTTCCTCTTCAGCTTGTTCCCAGCGTCCCTGTCGTTGTTGTCAAGAGATTCATTCGACTCCTGCTCTTCATCAGACCGATCTGCTGGCCCAGAGTTTTCGCCGCTGATCCCTGCCTGCTCTCCACAGTACCCTCCACCACCACTTCCTTCCTCTCCATCCTCCACCTCGGCGGCTTCCAATGCATTGTTCCTGAACACACCTGCCTATTGATATTTCCAAAAAGAAGTAACCAAATAGACAGACGTTATACGATCATGAAACACGCAGAATGTCTCTAGTCCAAAAGCAAGTAAAAGAGTACTTACAAGGGAGAGGGAGAGAGCTGGAGACGCAAAGAAGTCTTTCACTGGGGGATTGCTGCGGTTCATGCTACTGCCTGGACAATTCCAATTGTAATCTGAAGCTGCAATGTGTAGACACTCGAGAGAGAGCGAATAGCATCAAGGGGGGAAGTTGAAGAAGGTGGAACATGGAGAAAGAGGAATTAAATGATGAAAAACAAAGACTGGGTTGAGCACCAACAAAAGGGTCTAATGGAGGACTGTTAGGGTTGAATGGCAGCTGACAACAATGGTGGCATCATCAGCATCCATGGGCACTTCATATTAAATTCTATGGATTCAACAAATTCAACGGTCTTCACCATGCTACTGTCAAAATGTTCTCCGAACCAGAGCATAATTTAAAAAGAACAATCGAGCGAGAACGCAGAGAACCCCCCCGAATTTTATGTCAATTTATTGCTCCATGGTGTGCATTTGCCCTGTGTTCTTTAGGTATGAATGACACACATGTTTGGTAATGGTTTAGTGAACTTGCCCAATCCAATAAGTTCAACTGTTTTTGATTTAGAGACTACTCAAAAAGTGTATTAAAGTGAACAACATCGCTTGAACTTTTAGGGTTCTAACAAATCTAGTTTGAACTTGTAATTTTCGCAGTCCTAGTCATCAGTTATTCCATTTGTAACATATTGTGGTGTTGGACTAACTAATTTCTTGCATAGGTCATGTTTTCATATAGTCATGGGAATGAGTTATGAAGAGATTTGCTATCTACTGCACGACTAGTGTTCGCACAAGAATATTAGTCATCTAAGCGCACGAGGTTAGGCTTGTCTCTTTGTAGTTTTATCCAAATCCTTGAACACAACATGAAGGTCTTTTTTATTCCAACTTGGAATGGACTGAGCAAGTCGAACAAGGTGATCGGATAAGAATGTTTAGCGGTTGAGTTTCATGTGCCTCTAGGTGCAAAGTGCCCCGCGAAGAAAGCAACGATGATAGAAAATTAATAGAGTCATCATGAAGTTAATATAGGAGTAGAGTGTAATTAATGTCTACAAGCATTGTGCTTAAGGACTATAGGTGGAATGGTTGTTGAGAGTTTGGATTGAGTTCGACTAATGTTGACGGAAATTGCGTGTGTGATGAGTCATTTCAATCTCCGCGATAAGCTTCGAAGTGTATATGTACACATGCATATCGATATTGAATGGTTGTTGAGAATGTAAAAGATGAGCTTGACTATTTTTGGCATCATGTTACTTGCAAATAAGTTGTTTGTTCTAATCTTGCTGTTGATCTTCAAGTGCATTATATAATAACTTGGACAATTTTTATATTAAGAATGAGCATGCCATTAAAAATTCTATGGAAGAAAACATGAAGTTATGGATAAATTTTCATTATTTTTATTTATTGTACGAAAATCTTCTAAATTTAGGAATTATTTAGTATCTAAGAAAATGATAATATTGATTGTTTAAAAACAAATAATTTCATTCTTTAAAAAAACAAAAGTCATCTTTTTTAAAATATCTATATTTTTATTAGGAAATGATCATTATAAAATGGCCAAGGAAAGTGGTTGTGGAATGGTAGTTGGCAAAGAGACACATAAAATAATAATGTGAGATAAATAATTGAGCATGCATCTTTTGGATAGTGTAGCATATCATATGACAAATGAAATCTAATTAATGGGGTCTTCTATTTTGTCCCTAAGTTCCTCATTTAATTATCCTGAACCTGGAGTTTCACTCGAAGAAATTGAGACAGCTATAGCTACCGAATCTTTTACTGGTACATGAACAACTATGTAGACAGATGGATTTATCCATCTTGATCGTTACAAAGGACGATACTATCACATCGAGACGGTTATTCGAGAAGGTATAATTCTTTATTAAAAAATAAAAGAATTATGGTGATCCACGTGAAATACAATGATAAAATATTTAAAATAATAAAAAGAATTAAACTTTGAATTTCAAATAAAATAAATATTTTAAAATTAATTTTTAAATATATAAAAATTATAGTCTGATAAACAAAATAAAAAAAAGATCATCTATCTCTAAAATTAAATTCGCCCCCGAACACCTAAATTATTTTTTTAAAAACTCATAATCATCTTACAAATCCTTTAAATATTCACTCTCTCTATATTCAATGTGAGCATTTAAATTCTTGAAAAAACAAATAAAAATTCTTAAAGTTCGAATCTCAATAAAAATAAATATTTTAAAAATCGATAATATATACCAATAAACTAATAAGAAGAAAAGTTTGGAGACCTGAATTATATATATATATATATAATGTGATTATTTAACCATCATCCTTGTTTGATTTATCGTTCACAATTGCTAATCCACCCTTTGGCCTTCAACATTTTTTTCTCTATCATATAAAAACACATTACCAACTGCTCTTTATGACAGAACGTTAAACCTCTTTTCCTACTAAGCATTCAACACAAAAAACAAAGGTCTTCAAAAACATGTAAAATATCAGATTGGTAGTTTTGCATGGTAGTTGGAGCACAAACTTTTTATTTGTTAATTTCTTAGGCTTCAAAAAAGTTCTTCAACTAATGGCATTTTCTTCACCAATTTTTGCTAATAATGTTTATCCTGTGTTAATGCCAAGGTTTTAAGTGTCCTAAGGCACACAATCTTAGTAAACTTTTAATAGTAATCACTAATAGTGAGTTTAAGGAACTGGAGAAAGAACAATAAACCTTTTCTTCCTGGTCGACCAACAACAATAGTTAACAAACCATAGAGAAACCACTACTAGTCACCGGCGAGCCATAGCACGGTAGGACCGCCGTGACTACACACCACTGGCTATTGTTAAACCACCAACAATCATCGTCGAACCATGACTAGACTAGACTACTACCATCGCGATACCACACTAGGATATAAGTATCATCAAAAGATAGGCATTTAGAGGAAATGCACATAGAAATATGATAATAAACACAATTTTTGTTAGGGGACAGATGAGAGCCATGGCAAGCACAAACAATCTTGATTTGGTTTTTGTTAAACTTGTAGGTGACACCCAATATGGTTACCTTTAGGACCGCGCCCGGTCTTTGGTCTTTGAGACCAATGGAAGGTCGGGGTATGAGCCACAACCTCCGAATTCCATGTTTGATGCAACACCAGGATCCAAGTCTTCGGCCGAAGAGGTTGCAATCTCCTTCTGCCAGGATGAGGATGATGTTCTAGTCTCCATGATAGGTTCACCATTCCATTTCGATGAATGGATCTGAAGAGGAACTGCATAAACATGACATGGGAATTCAAATCATGTGAATAAACTTACAAATAACATATGCCTCAACAAGTTTAAAGTTCCAAGTAAGATATATCAAGGCAATTCGGTACGCAGGACGTTAAACGCACAATCAAAACAATGGATGTTAATTCATATAGACAAGGAGCAATCCACTTTAACTTGCAAGATAATATATCAATTTAATCAATAGATGTAGGTTCATACATGAACGTTATTTGATGTCCACATCCTAAAGTCAATTTGACAATAAAATACTATATTGAAACACTAAATCAAATTTAGATCACTCGCGACCTCTTAGTGAAAAGCAAAGAGACAATGTATGTACAACTACTAATTCACTTCAACATATATTACACCTCCATTAGTGTAATCCAGCTTTACAATTGTCATAAGGAATAATATAGACACAAGGAGATGCTACTTGCATATAATCTAAACTTGTTGCCATACATTGGAATAAGGATTAAGGAGATGACTGTTTAATTGCCCCAATCACCTCTAGTAGCAGTTCCAAATTAGCATTCACCCACTAATTACAAACACAAAAGTACTATTTCATGGATGGTTTACGATGAGTGCAAAGACACTAGTGGCTTCTAGCTGCACAGTGCTGTAGCACTAATAACTACTAAGAGAATGGAAATTTTGTAAAGGCAATGGCAACAAGAATGAATGAAACAGATGTATAAAGAGAATATGACCTTTTAATCTCTTTGCATCATCTTCGGTGAGATGTTGGTTTGATGTTCCATGACCTAAGGAAGAGACAGCCTGAAGCTGAGAACCAAATGCCCATGAATAATTTGTCTCCAGTGTCAGAAGTTGAATCCATGAATATCCAAAAACAAGCTTCTCAGTATCAAAATCTGTTCCTTGGGAGACAGAAGGATCTCCATTTGACGGAAGTGTTGATTGCACCATGCATGGTAAAGGAGAGCTTGTGGGAGTACGAGCGCCAACAGCAGTTGGCTTAGGAGATACTGCATAAGCTACCATTGAGGGCGTATGAGTTTGAAGAGGCGACGAAGTCCCAAATGCAACTTCAACAAAATCACAGGATGCATTTCTTAAAATTTTTTGCTGTTTCTGTCCTTGGAAACCAATTCCAGTTGGCTTGTTTAACGCATGCTCAGAAGTTAGTTTGTGAAGATCAGTGCGCTTGCTAGTGTCTACAGTCTGCGAAACTAACCAAGAGCTTGAAACTTCAGCCTCAGATTCTGCAATGCCCTCATTTCACCAGTTGGACCATCATCAGTAGCAAATGAAAGATGTGACTTCTTCATGAGTGGGTAACCCACATTCTCTAGATTCTGAAAATTCATCTCCTCAGATGATCTTGGTTTCTTCAAACATGAATTCTCTTCCTCAGCCTCAGTGGTCCTTTTCTTACCACCACATTGTTCTTTGTACTTAGTGAACATCAGCTGACTACTCTATGAGATATCATAACCTTCTTAAAATTTGCTAATGTCAGTCCAGAAGTTTTCTTGGCGTGGTGACAGAGCTTGTTTCCCACTTTGATCTGGCATTCCAATATTGTTCTGGAGCAAGTTATCAAATGGAACATCAGAAACTGCCATAGCTCTGCCTATTGCTTGATTTGTGCTTCCTTCCTCGACTTTAGAGTCTGAAGCAATGGCTGCGCCTTTAAGTTTTCCTGAAGATCCTCCAAAAGAACGACCCAAACTAAGCTCAAGCTCATTGCCATCCTCCATAAAAATAGACTTCCAAAACAAGTAACAACTATCAGTTTATTTTGGAACTTCATACATTGTCAATCTGTAGATTGATAGATGTGCAGAGCTAACATTATTCAGAGAAAACAGAACTTCTACAGAATCTGCATATACAAACTAAAAGTAGGGAAATTAAGGAGGTTTTTATATGTATAATTGAAAGTAGAACAAATGCAACATTAAGGTGTTAATGTTGAGAGTTTATTAATATAAGGGCATGTAAATTAAAGAGAACAGAAAAAGAAATACAAAAACAAAAACTTGGACCTGTGTGAAACATGAACACTTTACAGATAAATAGATTTTTAAAGCTTTCGTCTCAAGGTGAAAAATATTCTTACACATTGCAAGCTGTTGAGAACAAGATCATAACAGTGCAGATCAATCTCCAAATGAACCAACTAGAAAACATAGATCACAACTATTGCCAATTAATAGTAGAATCTTCCACTTCATCATCCACGGGAAAAAAAAAAGCTGCAAACATTGCCTCGGAACACATTATGGCTTCTCTTGATTAGCTTTCAAGGCAATCCAAAATGATTAAAGGTTATACGAGTAAAAAAATCCTCCATAGATTTATCGAAGGCCCAAGCAGCGATCAAACGATAATCAGCCAATGCATATTAAACAAACCCCATCTCATCACTATCCCCACTGATTCGCCATGCTATCAACCAAAGGCGAGAACTTTAACCGCAGATACCATCTCCTTCCCGTAAAAATCCACTTCGGTGTAAACTATTGACCTGGATCATGAAGTTCTCGCTCCCAACCTAACGAAACCCTAATCGTACATCGCCAAGGTGTTCACAAATCGCAGGAAGGGAAGAAATTAAAAAGAAAACAAGCCCAAAGCAAACCCAAACCTTGGCATCTGGAGAAGGCAACGGCCGCAGCCGACGTGGTGGTGTTAACGAGTCGAGCTTTGGTGTTAACGAGTCGAGCTTTGGTTCGTGAACTTCCAACATGTTATAAATATTATATATTAATGAATCAAATTTAAATTAAATTTATTTAAATTTTAAATAAATTATTTTTAAATTGAATTTTAAAATAAATCTTTTTCGAGCTAAGTTCTTCGCGAACTATTTAATTTCATTATGAACCGAGCTCGATCTTAAGAATTAAAGTTTGAATCGAACTTGAACTAAACTCGAGTTTAGAAAAAATGAACCAAATTTAAACTCGAGTTTTTTACTATTCGACTCAGCTCGATTCGATTACACTCGGCTTGAGGAAGGGGAGTATTTAAGAGGCGCCCATGATGCTGAGTACAAATCTCGAAGCATGATCCACGGTACACGTGCGAGATGTCCAGTCTAGCTTTGCTTAGCCTTCTTTTTTTTTAAAATTATTTTTATCAAATTAAAAATAATAATATAATGTAAATTTAATAAACATTAAACATATTAAATATAATTCAAACCGCATAATTAAGGAAATGATAAATATTTAAAATAATAATTTTATTTAGAATAAAAAGGAAATTACATATATTCTTTAAGAACTAAAACATTTAATAAAGAAAATTTGCCAAAAGCAACTCTTCTTAATTGAAAATAACAAAAAGATAATTTCAAATTCTTAAGGGTTTAAGTTATACTTTATATTTATATTTGATATGGATATTAAGTAGTGCATAAAATTTGGCAAGAAGTTCGCTACTCGATCGATGGGATTAAGTGTATTAAGTGTTGATGATAGCGTAGTATGCCTAATGACTTGGCGGTATGATAGAATTTAGAAATAATTACATGAGACACTTAGAGAGATTATTATGCTAGTAAAATAGATGTTTCGTCAAGATTCATCAGGTTGATCAAACTCAAGTTGATTCTAATTGAGATTGTAATATTTGATCAATACGTTAATTAGTTGAGCGAAGAATTAAGTAAGTTAAGATTGACTGAATACTTGACAAGATACAAAAAGTTCAAGTGGATCATAGATAATCGAACGCTTGATGGTCAAAAATCCAACATGGAGTTGGCACAAGACAGAAAGTCAAAGTAGGTTATAGAGAATTGGACACTCAGTGATGACGACAGTCTTGACAAATGGTCAAGGTTAATCAGATACTAGACAATGATGAAATCCTGACAGATCAAGGTTGACTGAATACTAGGCAACGAGAAGTCTCGATAAATCTTGACCGGATGCTAAGCAAAGGAAGTTTTGGTAGATTGAGATCAATTGATATACTAGGGTGAGGACGGAAGTCCTAACAGTTCAAGATTGATTGAGTACTAGGTAATGGTAAAGTCCCGACAGATCAAGATTAGTCGAATGCTTGGCAACAGAAAATCTAGAAAGGTCAAGGTTGACCGAATGCTGAGCAAAAAAATTCTAGTAGGTTGAAGTTGATCGAATATCAAACAATATGAGAATTCAACTTGGTAAAATTGAAATAGGAATATTAGTCGATTGATAAAGCGTATCGATCAACCGATGGACTCGAAACTCCGAAAGTTAAATTTTGAAGTGTTTTTAGGGTTTGTTACAATAACTAAGGCTTCTGCTACAGTAACTGAGGTTGCTACAGTATTCATCGTTTATTGTACACCCTGTACTCAAAAATTAGGATTTGCTATAATAATTAGGGTTTGTTACAATAACTTTGAGGTTGGCTATAGTAATCGGGTTTAGGACTACTGCTATCAGGTTTTGCTATAGTGTCAATTAATTGGTGAGTTCTATCAATCAATTGGTGGCACTGTAGCAGCAAATAGCATGCTTTAGAATTAATTGACTGGTTCGACTAAATGCAAGCAATCAATTGGTGATCTCACCAATCGAATTGTAAGGTAAAAAAGAATTGTTTTGCAGATTTAAACGGTCGAATTTGATAGCAATCAATTGGTAAAGTCTAACAATCGATTGCTAAGCGAAAGTCTTATAAAGAGGATTTTGAGGAGGTTTCTCGAGGCCAATTCTTGATAAGTTAGAGGCGAAGTGCTACCACATTTTCAACTATCAAGAGGCATTCCAAAGTGATAAACAAACCTCCAAAGTAAAGTTCTCAATTGTAAAATATTTTTGGTTTCATTTACATTTGTATTTTGTATTGCTTGTATTTGTTCTTGTAAGAACTTGTTTTAAGAGATTTCTTTGCCTCTAGAAGGTATCTAAAAAAGTAAAGTTTATAGTGGAGGGAAATCATTACGAGTAGGCCTTGGATTAGTCGTCTAAGAGGCGGATACCAAACAAATCTTAGAGTTATACATGCGGCATCCATTTTAGATTTAAATTTTTGCTACACATTCAAACGACGAGCACGAGATCAAGATGAGAGCAATCGGAGTTATTCATCCTTTTCCACTCTAGCTCGCAAGGTCCTAACATGCTGGACTAAAAATATTGAGATGGTGTAGGAGTAGCTCATGAATTTTGACTTAGCATAGTTAAATTATTTGAATTGATGACTTGAGGTCCACTAGAAATTAGAGAAAAATGATATACAATGTGTATTGGATGAAGAGTATCTAAACATAATTTTAATGATAATTAGGAAAACACAAACTATGTGAAATGTGAAGGATGACACTTGCAGTAAGGCTCGAGGAATTTGAGAGGTGAGTAACTTGGCATGAGGCATGTTAGTGGTAAAGTCAAACTGCAAAAGATAAGTTTTTCAAATATGTGATCAATTTTAATTTTAGATGATGAACGATGGTGAATCAACTTGTTAAAATGACGATGAAAGTTTGAAACTATTTTAAGAAAGAAATAGATATGAATCAGACATATTTTAATTTTAATTAATATTATTTTTCAAAAATATATATTATATATAATATTAATTTAAAAAAATCAATGGTGGTCGTACCCAGCACATTTTTTTATAATTCACATCAAGAAAAGTCTACCAATTAAATATTTTTACTAGATAAATTTGATTGATAATTTATTAAAGTGAAAATTAATCAATAAAAAATTAAAAATAGAAATTAAAATGTATATTAATTAATATTATAATAATAAGTTAGCATTCATTATCTAATTTAATTAGTATTTTTAATATTATATTGGCTAAATTTAACTTGATAAAATATTTATTAGATAAATATATTATTTTCTAACAAATTATATTTGAAAATTTATGAGATTTTTTTTATTTTTACTAATAAAAAAGTGGAACTTAGCATAATGATAAAATTACTACTACCTAACTAGTAGTTAATTGTGAAAATAACCTTTTACAATACAATGATTTATTCTTAAAAAAGTATATTTTAATATAATAATAGAATTGTTATTGTGTAACTAGTAGTCATAATTTTTAATGGTAAAAATAACTTTGTATAATGCATTGAGTTTTTTTTAATTTTATTAATAAAATTAAATATCTTTAATAATATTTTATATACATTTATTTTAAAATTTATTTTAAAAAAATATTAAGACCTAATATTTTTTCTATCCAAAGCTAAATAGTGAGACTAGCTACCCTGTCAAGACAACAAACAACACTAAAAATAACTAAAACATTGTTGGATCTATTCATCTAAAAATAGGAAAAACATGAAAAGAAAAACAAATTCAAGCCAACTGACAGAAAAACATTATTCATATTTGACAAATTTAGGAGAAATTTTAACTCCTTTTCCTCTCTCTACAAATTATCTTGCTT
>JBBMKF010000065.1:2103439-2115610 GCA_037834155.1 Curcuma caesia | reverse complement strand
AATACTAGGCAGACACAACACAGGAGGCGAAAAGAGTTCGGTGCCACTTGGTTTACCGGTACTCCGAAATACCCCGCTATCCTAACGAAAAACTCTGGGATCGGAAAACGGAGTCCTCCCTTCAACTGATCGCGGAAGAAAGTTTGATAACCGGAAGGAGGAAGATGGGGGCAGTCCTGACTTTTGGGGACTCTAATCTTATAGGCTTTAGGAATGTGATATTGGAGTTTTATCGCGGCCTTGTCACTGTCGACAAGAATGGAAGAGGTAGACTCATACCATACTCCTACATACTCTGACTCTGACATCTTGAGGCGAAAAGCTGGCTGGGAGAGAAGGATTAAACAAAAAGAAAGAGGAAGAAAATAGGAGGGCAGAGCTTACGCAGTGGCAGATCGTCGGAGAAGATGAACAGAAAAGCAATGGCTGAGGAAGACAACGACTACAACGCGCGGGGGCCACACACAGATAAGGCCACCGCCGTTTTCCTACCACGGCTATATAGCGAAACCCTACCAAACCCTCGCCGTCCGATTAGTTGAGGCAAATGGGCGGGGATCGTCCCCACCGCTCGATGGGCACAGTCTCCCAGTAAGATTTGATCGCGCCATGATCGCGAAGCAACGCGCGCCTCGGGCCGCTCGTCGCATTAAATGCTGATGTGGGAAAAGACGGCTACCTTCACGCGCGCACGTGCTCGGCGCCACGCCTGCCGCCATACCGTTCAACTGACCTGCCCAACGGAGCTTCGCCACGTGTCATGAAAGAGTTGTTTCCAATTAAGCTCCTCGCTTAATAAAATCAGACTCGAGCAAAGAGTGAGTCTAGTCAGCTCGACTCACGCTCCCTTCGACTAGACTAAGGGGGGAGGCTTATGTTATGGCAGATATTCATGATGACGTCAGCATGGGCTCGAGTCTGATCCGGGTCTGACTTGAATCTCGCTCGGGGCTTGATATACCCTGTGCAACCCTCCCTTGGTCGCACAGCCTTAGCCGGATCCTCACTCGGACACGGACTTCGGCCAAAAACCCATTCGGCCATGCTACTAAGCCGAATACCCATTCGGCCATGCCCCTAAGCCGAATACCCATTCGGCCATACCCTTGAGCCGAATCCTCCTTCAGCCGTATCACAGCTGAATACATATTCGGCCATGTTCCCATGCCGAAGCCTCATGGGCCCACATCCTCATCGAATCATCCTGAAGCGCTCGGGCCTACCTCATCATGATCTCTGACAATCACGCCCCATTTAATTAATAACGCATGTGCACAAATGCAGACGAGGTGATGCTTTTACAGCGATGGGACATGAAAACTCGATTGTTCTTACCACCTCATTAATCACGATAAGACCGTTCATAAATGGTGACGTGACACCTACGCACGCTCATCTCTTTCTTTAAAAAGACCACTCCTCACCGCAGGTAAGGGGATCGAAAAACTCTCATATTCATTCCATGTTCGAGCTACTGTTCATCTTCTTCCTCTCCGTTCTTTCTCCACTAACTTGAGCGTCGGAGTGGTCGCGTCGGGGCAACCCCCGGCCTTCCTGCTGACGTTTGCTGTGCTCGCAGGTTCGGCGGTCCTCAAGCTTCTTCTTCTTCTTTTTCTTCTTCTTCCTTCTGTTCTTCTCCTCCATCGATCCCACTCTACGGCGAGCTAGGGCTGGTGACGTGTCCGGGAGCCATTCTCAACCGGAACAGTGGTCATTGACAGTGCTCTATGTTTCTGATCTCGCAGCTGAATCCCTCCACGCGCAGGTTCGTTCTTGGTGACAATTCTGACTTCCCCGCCAAAATCTGCACCATCGGCTCCCTTCGTCGCCTCCGAGCAATGGAGAGGGAACAGAGCTAGAGAAAGAGCGCGCGCGCCAGTAACCAACAGAGCGAGATGGATGCCTTCTTCGGAGGATACTTCATGGACGAGAAAGCGGTTCCCGTGGAGAATATCTTCCTTGAGTTTCTCAAGAGGTATTTCAATATAATGTCCTCCTTTTTTTTAGGGGTTTTCTCCCTTTCTTCTGCAACAAAAAAGGTGGATCCGCTTATAGAAAAGAGAAATAATTGCTTTCTTTTGATTAATCATTGTTTCAAGACACCGATTATGTAGATATATATAGAAAATATTATGATAATTGATAAATATGAAAATAAGAAATGTGGTATGTGATCTCAATTATTATAGAAACAACGAGGAATACGGCGGCAATTACCGTTCAAACATCGCAATTTGAAATAAATTTCTGATTACTATCCTGAATATGGTAAGTTTTCTTATTATTATCTTGTATTGCTATTTTTATAGTCATTACTCTAACAAACTCAGTGAGAGATATCAAACATTGAGTTTGATAGCCAGTTTATTGAAACACTGTCTAGATAACAATTTGATGAAGATGTCTGTAAATTGATCCTCTGTGGAGGTATAAGAGATTAATAGTTGATTAGCCGTCACACGTTCTCAAACAAAATAAAAATTAATTTTCACATATTTTTGTATGAGTATGAAAAATTAAATTTGCAATAAGATACGTCATTCTAATAATATCACATCATATCTTAGGAATGACAATAATAGAAAGATGTAATTCAGAAATAATGGACCAAAATCATATGATTTTAGATATTGCATTGGTTATAATTTTATATTCGACCTGAGCAAGAAATAGTAAGTTACTTTTTAGAATACCATGAAATGAGATTTCAATCAAAGAATATTGCATATTCACTAGTAAAACATCTATTTTCAAGAGAACCAACACAATTTGTATCACTATAGGCGTTTAATTCTCTTGAAAAATGATGATATAGAAAGAGACCATGAAGAATAGTGCCTTTGAGATAAGGAAGAATCCTTTTAACATCTTCACAATATTGTTGAGAGGAAGCATGCGTAAATTGGCAAACTCGATTACCATCAAAAGTGATATCAGGTCGGCTGATAGCGACATACTATAGTGCTCCAACAATACTTTAGTACATTTGAGGATTAATCGTAGTAGGAGAAGATGATGGTTAGAAAAGTTACCTACAACAATCAATGTAGAAATATGACGTGCATTATCCATTTTAGCCCGTTGTAGAATCCAAAGGATGTATTTGTTCTATGAGAGAAGACAACTTTCAGAATTTTAGAAAAATTCAATCCCAAGAAAATAATGAGCATTACCAAAATCTCGAATCGAAAATTCCTAGTTAAGAAGATAGAATATAATAGTGGCACCTTCTTTTTTAGGGAATCCAGGTATCCAGCTTTTCGAACTAACTAATATTAAAGGTGACCAATCTGACCTTATAGAAGTTTTCCACTGATCACTAAGGTAAATCGAAAAACACGAACGGTGCGTCGCTCTGGAGTCAGCGTTCCATGGTTGTCTTCCCATTGGAGAAAATTAATAGTGGTGTCTTCTTGATCATTGCTAGTTAGTAGAATATCATCCACATAAATGAGAAGAAATATCATTGAGTCAACATTGCACTTATAAATAAAGAAGAATCGATCTTTGAGCCAGAGAACCCTTGAATGTATAACTAAGTAGATAAACAATAAAATCATGCATGAGGGGGTTTATCAAAGATCATATATTGATTTCTTGAGGTGGTATACATGTGTTGAAAATTTGTGGATGAATGAACCCAGATGGTTGCACTATAAACACGGTTTCCTCAAGATGACTATGAAGAAAAATATTAAAAATATCTAATATTCATATTGATCAATTGGAATTGATAGCTATCAATAATAATAATCTAACGTTGTAATCTTAATGACTGAGTTGAATGTGTCATTAAAATCAATACTGGACTGTTGATTGAATCCTTTGACTACAAGACGAGCTTTATACCTTTCAAGAGAATCATCAGCATGATACTTAAGACGAAAGACCGATTTGGAGCCCACAATATTCATGGAAGAGGTGTGAGGAACTAAACTCCATGTCCCATTATGAAGGAGAGCATCAAACTCCGTATAGACTTCGCAACATGCCAATTAGTATCCGTAACTACTTGGGTAAAATATGTTGGCTTAGTAGATTTAGAAGTGACCACTAGAGCTCATGGAAGAAGATACCAGGTGGATATTGGCAGGCATCACACATAGATGCCGCTTAAAGGAAGTATGTGTTGAGGAGCATCTTCATTAGAGTCACTTGTCGAAGAGGGTGAGGAAATAGATCAGGATTTTGAAGATATGATATATGGCACAATTGACGAAGGAAGTTGATCATTTTCATGATTAGATGATGAAAAAGGTAACTTATGAATTTTAACTTCCATGCAAGCCTTATATAAATGAGATGAGGAGCTAAAAAAAAGTAGGTAAACCATACTGATTGATGATAGACTGAACAATGCGAAGAAAAGGATGATCAAATCGAGCATGTCAAGTTGGTTTATTTGTGTGTTCATCAATAAATGTTTTGATCAAAGAACTTTGAAAATAGTAAAGGTTGTTTTTGCTTCCTCTATGAAATAAGATAGTATTTATCCCTCTAGATAATGATTATGATGAAATTTAAAAAAAAACATTGTTATAAATACAAAACTTATGTGTGGAGAGTAAGTTTTTAGTAATAGAACATGAAAGATATTGCGCATATGAAAAAGTCAATTAAATATTTAAATATATATTTTCAAGATTAACAATTTGTAAATCTGAATCATCACCTATTTGTACTGTATCCGAGTCGTAGTACGACATTGCTTCTGCAAGGATGTCATAGTATAGTGTGACATGATGAGTGTCAATATACCATTTAGTAGATAAAAATTTTATGATTTTCTAAGAGTAGGTACGGATGAAAGTATTTTAGGATAGACTTGTGGAATAGTTGATCGACTTAAGGCTGCAGTATCATCGGTAAAATTTGAATCAATTCTTTTAGAATATTGAATACCAATATGTTCAACTTTGATCAAATCTTCTCAAGTAATGACTATTAGTATGACTAACGATGCTATAGATTTGATATTATTTTGAACTTTGATTTTGACCACCTTGATGTCTTTGACATCGAAAATAAATAAATCGGCTATGGCTTTCCATAACTATGGCTAGCACTTGTTGCTGTCGACGAGAAGAAGAGGGAAAAGGCTACTGTTTCTTGCTAGAAAAAGGGAAAAGGCTATTGGGAAGAAGAAGAGCTACTGCTCTTGGCATAAAGAAGAAGAGGTTGCTGGTTACTGAAAAAACAGAGGGAAAAAAAGGACGCTAGAAGAGGGTAGCGGCTGAATTTTGGTATTGATGTCGTTGAGTAGCTGGAGAATAGGAAGGATGGCTGCCAGTGGCTGGAAGACAGCAAAGATGTTGCTGTTGTTGGCCGGCTAGAAAAAGGGCAGCAATTGATGGTAGGATAGTTGCTTGAGGGGTAAAAGAATCAGCGGTTAAGGTTTAGGTTGCTTCTTTGTGAACTCACCAACTAGCAGAAGTTTCCTGCAAATCATAAGATAGTGTGTAATGACATTATTAATCTCAAGAACAGAGAAAACCTTGTTAGCAAGCTGATGATACTGTATTTAGGTTTCCTGATGTGTCTAGTTAATTTGTTTGATCTTTTAAAACCAAAAATTTGAAGGATTAGTGGGGTGGAGTGTTTTCTATATTATCATAATTGCTTTCTGAAACTTTGTTAGGTTCTGTTTTCTAATTACTTTCTGAAATATGAAGTAACTAATCATTTTATGAGTTTCTTTCGGCTAGTATTATTCATTAGTTTTTCTGATAATTTGACTTTGTTCATTAAATGTTTTCTCTATCATTTCTTCAATACTAAGTAACTTTATCCTGTCAAAATGGTCTTGTGAATTTTTGGCTTAGGCGATTGTCATGTTAATCAAATAGTTTGGCTTGGTGCTCAGCAACATGATCTACCAACCTTTCGTATTTGTAAATTGATTTTGACTCCCTTTGTACCTTGAAACTGACTTATAATTAAAGCCAATTCCAAGCATTATCAAATTTATATTTGTAGTATTTCTTGAAGTTAGTTATTGGTGAAACAACTAATGGGTTCCCCATGGTTGCAATTTTCTTGGTTTTCTCATAGAGTCCCTTTTTATTTGTTAGCTCTTTAGGTGGAATATCATGTGATGTGGCAGATCTGATGAGTCCTACGTGGCATCAAAAGTCAAGAAGCGGGTTGATATGTCAAGTCAGAAAATCCATAGTCAACTTTAGGTGCACTAGACCGGTCACTCGATCCCTCTCTCGATCGTCCCGATCTTGACCATCTCGGTCACTCGATCCCTCTCTCGGCCACTTCGATCCAGAAGCTGCTAAAATCTTTCAAGCGTGAGCCTTGCCAAGGATCAGGATGGTTACGAGGTTGTTAAGCTTGATCCCCTAGATCCCCTCGTGTCTGTGCCTATGCCCCAAAAGGTAAAAATAATCAGCACTGCCGAGCCGTAGGACGATTACAAGGTTGGCAGATTTAATCCCCAGATGCCACATATCAATGTCACTTGACAACGACTATCAGAACTTGCCTCCTCAATCATGACAGGGATCTACCCCCATGCCGACATAGATATTCCTTCTCGTGAGTATATAATCTCTCCTGCAGGTATGAAGATCTCTCTCTCGATTTTAGCAACTTCATACACTTTTTCTGGCTCTTTCCTTTACTGACTTAAGCATCAAAGTGGTCTGTCAGGAATCTCCGGCACCCTACCAATCCGTTCGTTGAGTTTTTTCATATTCCTTCACGGGCGGGAGCGACAATACGTGAGGTAGCTTATTATTGACGGATGATTTAACCGTCCAAGACATCCAACCGGAACATTACATATGAGTCTTATATGGGTTTTATATGTTTAGCCTGTAGCATTCCTGTAGTAAATGCTATGCTACTGAATGCACTCTTACAATTTTTAATGAACTCCTAAGCTGGTTGTATATGTTGCATAAGATTATTTAAGGGGAAAATATGGCTCCTTTAATCTCTTCTTTATCAAGGTCGACTCAGTTTGCATGGAAAGATTATCTAAACTGATGAAACTTCTCAAACTAAAAGGAAAGATAAAATGAGAAAGGGAAATTTGTTCTGAGAAAGAGTCTGAAAGCATTCATCTTTCAATGTAAATTGCTAATTTTTTGGGAGCTGATACATGCCTAGATATTTCTCTTAAATACTCCTTTCCTCTTTTTATGTTAGTTTTTGTGTTGGACTTTTCAAAAGAGTATAACCATGGGACAAAATATGATCTTTCAATGCACCTCCATGTCGGGTAAGGGAGAATTGAAATAGAATCAATCTTAACCGAACATGTATTAAAAAATGAGTCATACATAGTAGAACCATCCGAGCATATCTCCATGAAATCTTCTAAAAGATTAGAAGAGATACTACTAACCTTATGCTGGAAGATACCTAGAGGTTCTGGGTAAATGAATGTGGTCTTCTCTTAGTTAGTTAAGGGCTCTAGCTCTGATTTAGGTGGTTGTGCAATTAAAGGAAGTAATTTTTGGGGCATTGCCTCCATTGCATAAGTCCTTATACTTCCATCATTAACAAAATCATAGACATACTCGGATTAAGTAGAACAAAATTGGTCGGATGGTAGAGTCGTAGAAACACTTTAATTTTATTCCATATTTTGGATCTTAGCTCCATGGAACAATATCCTACAGTTGAAACATGGAAGAATTGAAATCTTAGATCAAAACACTAGTTGACAACTTATCAACATCAACATCCTCAATAATTGGAGTATCAACAACTTCAGTAAGAATTTTACATGCCTCCTCATCATCATCAATAACATATGCATCATCAACAATTTCATCCAAATTTATAACATCAACAATTTCATTCAAAATTTTACATATCTCATTACCATCAACCATATCTACATCATCAACGATTCCATCCTTGCATGCTTTATCATCACAAAACAACGAATCAACTGAGTCTTATAGAGTGGTAGAATTAGAGACAACATTATCACCAATTCTATAGTCCATCTCCTTAAGCACATCGATACCATAAGGGATGGTCTCTGAATATCCGATCACATCCTGTCTTTTTTTTTCCAAAATGAAAAATACTCATGATCCCATTGATTAGGGAGTGTGAGAATGATTTTGCTCTTTATATTCTGCGTTATTGTGCCAACCATGCCATGCAGAGATTGATACAGAGGGAAGGCCACTGATAGTTATTGACGATGGAGTAGCAGCAGCTCCTGGCTCCTGCTGCTGAAGATCAAGTGAGAATCAAAGAAATTATAGCCATAGCTCCAAAATATGTTATTGATTACTAACAACCACTACTGATGTATGAATTTTGTATCCATTTATATGATCACTCTCATCTTTATGGACCTTATGTATTCTAATGCAATATATGAGGATCCTTGTATTGCATATACATCATATTAATTTACAAGGTATAATAACATTGTATCACAATTTAACAAGCTGTGTGCATCATGGATACATAAGTACTAAAATTTGGCCAGCAAGATTGATTTCACTGTCATCATCATTACATCTTATCTTACAGTAGCGAAACAAGTATTGTCCTGAAATATAGAATAGAAATTATAGAATGTTGACATCGCGCCTGTTGAACATGTGATTGCTTGGAAAGTATACTCATCCATTTATGGGACCCAATAATAAATCTTGTAATCAAAATATCAGTGACTCTTATGAAGTCTTCTGTGGACTTGTGGACTTGGGGTAGACTTTTTATCCATTATTGTTCTGCAATGGATGTCATCATTCTTCTTTTTCCACTACTTCATCCTCACGCCGAAGTTCGTGTACAAAGTCCAAGTCTTCGCACCCATTCATTAGTCTACGGAATGCAATCCATCACGTAACTAACGGTCACGACCTGTTGACAATGATCGGCGGATAAGACCAAACCGGGTTCGATCAAGATTTATTAGCTGATACAGCTGAACCGGGCCAGTTAAACCGGTCCATCAGTTGCCCATAAAAGATCGAGACTAACTATATGCCTATCTTTATATATGGTGAGTGGTGCCATTTTCAACTTCACTGTGCTTCCTCTTCTCTGCTGCAATTCGATGGCTATGGTCACCTGCTCTTCTTCTCCTTCTTTCCCCCCTTCTCCACCATGGCTTCCGCTCTTCCTCTTCTTCCTTTGTGTCTTCTCCGCTCCCTTCTTTTCTTCCGCAGCAAAAATTCCTTATGCTCCCCACTGCAACTCCACTGTACCTGAAGCCGAGCCAACCAACCGCTTCATCACCTCACTCTATTCCTTCGACATCTACAACGGCTACCTTTCCGGCGGTGTTGAACTCTTCCACGGGGAGCCTTCTTCCTTCCACTTCAGGTCCTTTTACCTCTACAAGACCCGGTCGCCGGACATCCTTCGAGTAGATGGAAAATTAGTCCTTCATGATGCAAAAACTCTCGAGCCGAGTAAACGTTCAAGGCGTTATGGGAACTCCTCTCGCGGCAACGTCACTGAAGAAACAAGATTCCACTTCTCTGGCTTTTGGTCCAAGTCAACCGGCCTGCTTTGCATGGTTGGCCATGGCACCTTCACCCCAGCCGCCGAAGGTAACCCGCTTCCTCTATCTGCCGTTTTGAAGCTTTTTTACCCACAGCATCCCACCATTTATACCAGCCTTGTCAAAGGGACATTAGAGAGCTTGAGTGCTGACACTGATGGCTTCCACCACCACTTTGATCCTATCTTTCTTTTAGCCTATGCGCAAAATGATAATTATAATTTCACTATGAAATCTCAAGCCAACACATCATGCTCCCTCCTTCCAGAGCTTGAGAACTCCATTAGTTTTGATCGTGATTCAGTTTGTAATTTTCTCCCATACTTGGCTTACCGACCATTCATATTAGACTATGAGAGTAGTTGCTCAGGTGATAGTAGCAACTGCAAAACCTTAGATGCGAACCTGGGGTTCTCCTCAAGATTCGTGTACTTTGATATGGTCCAGTGCAGAGAGGAAGGCAAGCTGCAGTTGCTGATGGAATTTTCCAATACCAGTTGGCGTGATTACGATAGAAGAAGGGTGCCTGAGAAGTCCCTAGTTGGCGAAGGGTTTTGGGATCATACTAAAAACCGGCTTTGTCTCATTGCTTGCCACATCCACAATGAAACGTCACTCACAGCATCTTCTGTTAGTGATTGCTCCATTGGATTGAGCTTGATCTTTCCCGCAGTCCTAACACTGAAGAACAGAAGTGACATCATTGGTCAAATGTGGAGTAACAAGACAAAGGATCGTACCGGCTACTCGAGCAGGGTCTCCTTCCAGAATTGGAGATATCAAGGGGTTACAAAGGCTAGCTACAATTACACTGAAATGGCTTTTGTCAGCAAGAATTGCAGAGTGACTGATCGTGGTTTGAATTCTAGCGAGCATGTGTATCCCGATGCCTATGACTTGAACTTTGATGCACGATTTAATGATTCTGCGGGAAAAATTGGCGAGGGAACACTGACAACGTTCTCAGTGGGAGGCGTCTTACATGATGCGACTATGGTTATGAGAGCTAGCAACTCGATTCCAGATGAGGAAAGTAGTAGTACCCTTAACGAAAGGTCGTTGAATAAGGATGTGAATGTAAGCTGTTCCATAACCTACCGCTTGTACAATGTTTCTGAGTATGAAGAATTCGAAGTTGCAGCTGAGGGAGTTTACAGTTCCGCAACTGGAATGCTCTGCATGAGGGGATGCCGGTATCCAAATTTGGACTCTGAGAATCACATGCATATGGACTGCGACATCTTGATCAACATCCAGTTCCCCCCTCTCAATCCCAAGGCAGGGGAGGATCAGGACATCAATGGCACCATCAGAAGCACAAGAAAGGAATCCGATCCTCTTTACTTCAAACCAATAACAGTGCTCGGCTATCGTCACATGTACCTGGCAACTGCAACAGAGTCGATCTGGAGAATGGAGATGGAGACCGCCATGGTTCTGATCTCACTCACCTTTTCATGCGTCTGCATCTTGTTACAAATCGTCCATGCCAAGAAGCACCCCGACGTCGTTTCATCCATTTCCATTGCCATGCTCCTGATCCTCAATCTGGGCTTCGTCATTCCTCTGGTGCTCAACTTCGAGGCCCTGTTCGTAAACCAGAAGCAGTATAGTTTCTCCCTGGGAAATGGTGGGTGGCTCGACGTCAATGAGGTGATTATGAGAACGCTATCCTTGGCGTCTCTGTTCCTGGCCTTCCGCCTGCTTCAGCTCGTGTGGTCCGTCAGATCGGCAGAGGACCACAGGGATCAAAGTGTGGCAGAGAGGAGGAGCCTCATGCTGTGTCTGCCGCTCTACTTCGCCGGTGCACTGCTCACTTGGTGGGTCAACGGAAGGTCGTCCTCCGCAAGCCAACTGCGGAATGAGCTAATCCCTTATGCCGGCCTGGTGCTCGATGGATTCCTGCTGCCTCAGATCGTCTTCAATCATTTCCAGAAATCGAAGGAGAGAGCTTCGACGACTTTGACGCCGTTCTTTTACGTGGGGATCACGCTCACGCGGGCACTGCCGCACTTGTACGATGCCTATCGAAAGCGGCGCTACGTGAACGCAGTGGATGACTCGTCGAGGCTTTACGCGAGGGCGGATGGGGAGTTCTACTCGGTGGCGTGGGACGTGGTGGTGCCTTGTGGAGGAATGCTGTTGGCGGTGATCGTGGGCCTGCAGCAGCGGTTCGGTGGTGGCTTCATGGTTCCTCGGCGATTGATGAGGAAGAATCTCGCTGGGTATGAGATGGTGCCGGCGGTTGGACTCTAGCTAAATCTTATCAATTAACTTTCAGTTTGCGTCTTTGAATGTATGCAATTTATCATTTACACAACTGTAGCTGCTTTACATTTGAATGTATGCTATTTTTAATGTAATCGCATATGTGAATTTCGATAAGTGTTCAACATTGAACGATTCGAATGCCATTAAAACAAACGAAAAACTAATGACAACGTACTCTTTTAAGCTTCCTCAGCACCAGAGTTCTGAACATATCAGAGACTGAGATCTGTTATGTTCGCTCCAGGAAGATATCGACAAAGAGCAAAGTTCTCATTATATAAGATTCTGTTTATGTCCATTGAAAATGTGGATACAAAAGCAGCTTGAATAAGGAATCATAAGCTAAAAATGGGAGAAACCTTGGCGATCATCGCGATTGTCTCTAGTTCACTTTCTCGCCATGAGCCAAA
>JBBMKF010000065.1:2083984-2100604 GCA_037834155.1 Curcuma caesia | reverse complement strand
TTTTATTTTTAAATATTTAGATTAAATTTTTTATTTTAATTAATATATTTTATATTTTAAAAATATCGAAACTATACCGGCACAGTACGATATGGTATTGAAATTGTATCGTTTTGGTCTGAGACCTAAATCTCGGCACGATTTGATATTTTAAACTTTGGGCTTGACTACCCTCATATGAACTGCTCAATTCCGGAGTGATGTTTATGAGTGCTTTCTTGTTTTAGAATTTTTAGACATAAGTTTCCTACATCTTTTTCACATGGAATGATAGTTGAGTTTGTTGCTGGTTTGATGTTTGAACCGAATGCTGGTTTTATATGACTGGAAGCCAATCATATTCATGGAAGAGTCTGGATGATAAGAACCAAATCTATATATCTTGACCTCCTGGACCCAAACAGATATTCTCGATATCCACTCTGTCAATAGAAGTTTGTCGATATGCTTTTTTGCTTTAGAAGAAATGTTAACGTAGTACAAATAATTATCAGTTAAACTATATATCCCAGAAGACTATGGAAGGGAAACCTGTTCTTTTATTTGTCACTTCTGTCAATGTCATTCTCTTTTTATTGAGCTATTTGAATATTATATTCTTTTAACATTTTTAAGTCAAATGCACCAGAATAGGATCCTCAGTGTCCTCATCTCTGAATCATTTTTTGTTTTTAGTATTTGTTTATTATATTTCGACTTATTGCTTTAATTCATTAAACTAATTCAATAATTGGAATTTTGAGCCAAAGTTGATTCGATGTTTAACAAAAAATTCATTTTCCATTCTTCTGATTTCCTGTATGATCAAATTTGGTAGGTTCATGATGGATGCTGGAACTGCTACTCCTCTCACTCGTTATATGCTGGAGGTGCTGCGATTGCTCAGCAATCTAATAGACTAAGAAGTCAGCATTTCTCATTTTTTTTTATTTTTATTTTGTCGACTTTAGGGTATGCTTAGCTCTCCAAAAGTGGGATCCAGGGCTCGTGCATTTGATTTCATTTTAAACCTTGGTGTTCATGCACAATTGCTGGAGCCTATGCTTCTTGAAGATCCTACGTCACCCGAGGCAGTTAAACCTTTGCAAGAACCTTGTTCAAATGACGAAGAACAACCTAGAACTCCAGGAAAGATGAATAATGAGTCTGACATGCAGCTGAGAATTTTTACAGCTATTGGTAACTTTGAGTCCTGGCTTTTGGTCATACTATTTGAAGTTCTTCGTCTTCTTGTACAGGTAATTTTGTATAGTAGTTACAATTGCCAGGTTGCATCATTTTAAATTTCATGGATTATACCCCCTTTGCCTGCATCTTTGTTATTGAGATAAAGAGTGCAACCTTTGTCCTGTTTTATTGGAGGAGAGATACAAGCATCATATACATCAATGAATTCTGAATATGACATTTTGGGTATTGCTGGATAATAAATTCACCCCCTTTTTATGTATGGTTGTCAGTAACCAAGTCTTTCTTGTTTTTCCTACTTGCTTGTGGAGGCTGTTATAATTATATGGTCTTATAGGTTTTATCTTCAATAGTATTATGTCATAGTTTTAATTCTCTTGCTGTCTAGTCCAATATGGGTGAAGTATCTCGTTTCAGCTCCATAATGAGGCAAACCTTGACACCAAATTGAACACACCATTCCACACATCAAACATGTTATCTCAACAGGCAAGAATGAAGGACCGACATTCTGGTGAGATATTTATGACATTTGAGAAGTACAACGAACAACTTCTTTGACAAAACATGGTTGAGGCAGAGACAATAATTAGTATGCTTCTTCTTCCTCCTCTAACCTCCACTGACCTGCATCACATGTTGGATTATATTGTCACCAATAAAAATCCTTCAGATAAATGTCAAAACTAGCAGTTTCAACCTACATGATGTATTATCTTAATTATTACATACATGAGCATAGGTGCTCTTGTTTATAAAAATATTGTTATGTTCCACTCAACTTGGAATTAGAGTTGTAAATCTAGGCTTAGTTTTTTTTCTTCTCATTTTTGAATCTTTTTATTCAGAGGCTGCAGGTTTAAATGTAGTGGTGCAGCATACCCACACTCCTCTTCCTTCCCTCATTCTCCCTATGTTCCTTTGCACCCATCTCTTACCTCCCAGAAACTTTTTAAGTTCTCATTTTTGCATCTCTAGTGGCTGTTGCTTTATTTTGCAGAATCTTTTTTCTGTTGCTGTTTTCCTGTGTATGATAAGACTTCTCTTGTTGCAGATGGAAGAAAGAGAAGAAATTGTATGGGCATCTGCACTTAGTTGTTTATTATATTTTGTTTGTGATAATGGAAAAATATTAAGGAGCAGACTTGCTGGTCTTGACATAAGGGTGAGAACACTTGATCATGAGGTTTTCTTGATTATGGATATCTCATTGAAGTTAAATCATTCTCATCTTTGGTTTTTTGCTGTAGGTTATTAAGACCCTTCTGGAGATCAGTAATAAATATTCATGGGCAGAAGTAGTTCATTGCAAACTTATCTGCATGTTGTGTAACATGTTCTATCAAACTTCAAATGATCCTCCAAAGGATGCTCCACACATTCCCTTATTTTTTGTTGAACAAGAGGATCTTCTTGGAGGGATTGACTTTATTTGTTTGGAGGTGTGCTTTTAATCCATCATTATCAAGTTAAATATTGTTTCTACTACATTATTAATTAAGAATTTCCTTTGAGTTCAATTTGAAAGTGTGTTGGGGTTTTTTCCCCCACAAATGATCCCTTCCAAGATAGGATATAGCAGTTATACTTTACTATATAACCCTCTTAATATATCTCTTATCTGAAAATTTGAAGTGGAATATTGGAGTGTTCATAAAATATATTTTTGTATTGGGTACATGTCTGATCACCTCTAAGAGTTTTAGTATTTATTTTCTTTTTGATTATAACTTCTCTAATTGTTTTGTGATGACAAGTGATTTTTATTGAATCCATTATATCAACTTCATACATACTTTAAACAATGATTATCTTATTGATGTCAAACTAACTACCAATCAAGAAGTGGTCTACCTCGCCTACTAATGATAATATTCCTAAAGGTATATCTTGTCATGCCAACTTTCACAAAGTTGCCAACATATGGGTGCTCTATATTTTGATGTGTTCCCATTCACACTACGCTGTGCCAACTTGCATTTCATCAAACCATGTGATGCTAAGAATTTCTCAATGCCCTGCCACAAAATGCCAATTTTGTCTTTTGATTGTTTTACCTTCTGTTGGAAGGCATAAGATTGTCACGTTACTCATTGAATCCCTCTTTTCACTGTAGTATCTTGTTGAACTCTATGATATATCTTCTATTGCATCTATTTGTTTAGCAGTACATCCAAGATTTCTTATAAATAGAGCTTCATGTTTTCTTTGATTTGCCTAAGGTTACCCTGTTACACGAGTTAGTCTTTGTCGAAATTTTTTGGCTAAGATGCCTAGTTCATTAATGTAAATCAATGTTACAACTTGTTTTAACCTTGCCTTATCGCTATACTTGAATGAGTTGGAGTAGATTAGACTAATCAATCTTCTCTATGCAGTATTCAAAGGCAAGCTCAAAGGAAGAAAAGGATGATCTATTTCTTGTTCTATTTGATTATGTTGTACATCAGATAAATGAAGTTTGCTTGGCTAATGGAGCATCAGTATATGCGTATGATGACATTCAACCTCTTGTGTCCATGCTTATGCTTGCTAATGCTCCTGAAGCTTTTCATATCGCAGTTAAGCATGGTGTAGATGGTATCGGGGAGATCTTCAAAAGATCCATCTCTGCAGCTTTGTTAAGATCATCAAACTATGAGCGACAGAATATGGTATGTTCTTATTGAAATCTTTTCTTTTTTGTGCAGAAAACTAGATATATTACTAACCAATATCTTATGATAAATAGTCACTCATTCAGCAAATTTATCTGAAATTGGCTAGTTTGCTGATTTGATTAATGATCTTGAAAAGACCCATCTCGGCAGTCTTGTTGAGATGGTCAAACTATGAGAGAAGGGGCTAGTTGTGTGTCTATTACAATTATGGTTGTATTTGCAGAAGATTAGATAGATAACTACTAACTACTTTTTGACAAATCATTGCACATTCTGGTCAAAATGTTGATGTGGATGTCATGCTGAGTTGCTAAATTCTGCCCCAACATGCTGCCTTTGGTCGTCTTTCACACTACTGATTTTCCCTGTAGAGAATGTTCCGTGAGCTTGCACTGAATGATAAATAAAATCACTTTCTGACTTTACTTTAATCACTTGCTGAATGCTTCTTGTTATTCCTATTTTATTTTAAACATGGTCTAGTTTTACCTATGGTTCATATTACATTTTTGTATATGAACACTATGGTTTACTATTGTTACTCTAGTTGACATTGGATTTGCTTAAATTGTACCTTTTCTTCAAAAATCATCAGTAAGCTATTATATCTTAACTGGATATGTTATTTTCATAGATATTATATATAAAAATGCGTAACCAAAATAACGTGGTACTAGTTAACAAAATAAATAATACCTTTATCAAATGATAACACTTTTTAAAGTCAATGTAGCTAATTTATTGAAACTAGGCATAGTTAGGTATTTAAAAGGGATTTGAGTGGGAACATGACAAGTATGACCAAACATATATAGCAACTATCACTGAGAGCAATACCATTATAGCACAATCACTATAGCATCTTACTCAACAACACTGCCAACAATGTTTTGTTTGACCACATATATGTAATGAATGCAAGAATAGCTCTGCTGACCAATACAACCATATGCACACAACTGCACCCACAACAGCAGTTAAATACATACCAATTTGTAGATGAGAATGTTGTGACATTGGTTTTACTTCCCTGCACAGCCACTGGCGAAGTGGAACTGTAGCATGAGTAAAATGGTTATGCTGATGGTTTGAAATAGCCACTGGCGAAGTGGCACTGTAGCATGAGTAAAATGGTTATGCTGATAGTTTGAAATAGTTCTGTCCAATGTTTCACACACAATTGTCACTGATTGAATTTATGATCAAATCAAGAATTTACAAACACATTTTATGAATCAAATCACTTTTTGAACCATATAAAAATGGAACATGATTCAAAATGAGAAATGGATTGACATCCTGAAATGAGATTGATTTTATTGACAATCTACAGTATTTCAAATCATGTAATTAATAAAAATTGCGATTAATTTTTGCTAAAATGTTAGAAACTTACTTGAGTTAGAACTAGTCAAAAACATTATTAATTAAATCTCAACAATGAAGGTCCATGGGCCTTCAGATATGGAATTGCTTTAGTGTTGTAGAATCTAAAGGCAAAGCATGCCCCACTTTATAGGGGATTAGGGCAGCTCTCTTTTTCTCATTGCTTATTCCAGCATTCTGCATGCAAAATTGAGCAAATTATAAGTGCAAATCACTATCAAGTGAAAGAAGTATACAACTTATAAGTGACTAAAAGTCTAAAACTAAAATTCAAAACTTAGTTGGGCTCTACCTTTTTAACTGAGGTCTAAGGTGATCAAATTAATTGACAACTATAAACAAAAGAATAAAAATGTATTAGCAATATAATTAATAATTAATTTTATAATTAATTACAATAAAATAAATAATTAAAAGTTATTACTTATACTAAGTAAAATTAATTGTGTTATCATTAATAATTCAATTAAATAAGTGTTGAAACCATGCCAACATAACATGATACAGTATTGAAACCATATCATTTTGATACTAATGAAAAAAACATACTCAAATGCTAACTCATCCAACTGCACTGTGACTAAATCAAATAAGCCATCAGCAACTGATCATCAATTTACATCCTGAGTCGACCCAAAAATCTGGTTCGATAGCATAAAAACCCAAGGATTTATTCATCATCGCCAGGAATGTAATACATACAAATTGTGCAAAGTAGCCAACTATAAAAACTCAACAGTGATCAGAGCCATTGTAGAAATCAGCTCCATCATAAGAGAGATGAGAATCCTGCAACACAACGATCTAAATCGAATAGTCGCTTGCCTATTAACATTAGGTCTCACACAATATTTGGATCTTGGAGCCCTTTGATAATTGTTTGAAATCACTGATCTGAAGTTTCTATGACAAAGAGGCCATCTGGTCCAAATTGACAATACAACCATGGAATCCAGAGGGGTCGTAGATCCTATGTTGAATAACAATTCTCCCATTGTGGAGTTGTACTAGTCAAAACTCGATGCAAGTTGTTGGCCCATCCCACCACCACCCATTAGCCCTTAGTTCAACACTTTAACTCAATTGGATTCCACAACATGTTAATCTACAACACAATTGAATCCACAACATGTTAATCTACAACACAATTGAATCATCGTTCAATTGTATGGAATAGGAAAATTTTGTTTACTCAACTATCATATTGCTGATCATGATAGTTGGAAGAACAAAGCTCAATTCCGTAGTTCATCGCTGCTGTTTGGTCACTGAAAATGTCAATCTTTGGATCTGCTCATCCTTATATTGCATAGAGGAAGAAGGCAAAGGAGTGGTGTAATCACAATCGTGGAACCCCCGTCTCTCTCGATATAGTCGTCATACCTGGACAGAGGAATCGATTAAATCCAAGTTAGGTAAAAATTAAATTTCAGATAAGTCCATGATTATTTTACAATCAATTATCAAGTGGAATTTTGTTCTTGTTCGAAAATTTCAGTTTGTTCTAAAACTGTTTAGTATCTCTATGTTGGCTGCTTTTTGCTTCTTAATTGTTCATTTGGCTTCTGGTTGTGCCTTGATTATTCTAAACAGTTTTAGAACAAACTCGTTGCATTGTTTATTCAATCTGATCAGGCTGTTTTTATTTTGTAGCTTTTGGACAAGATAATAAGAAAACTTGATACAACCTTGAGTACGTTCACGAGGTTGGATAGTGAGTTTTCATACATGATCCGTCTTACAAAGACATGCAAGTCTTTTATGAGCATAAAAGATGTCCTTTCCAAAACTGATATTGGTGAGAAAGCTAAAGTTTCATGGGCTACGCTGCATTCTCTTCTTCACTCAGACAGGTCTGTTTACCGACATCATGGGTACATCTGGCTTGTTGAATTGCTGCTTATGGAAATCAGTGAGAGTAGAAACGGAAATATCTTTTCTAATGTTAAAAACCTTCAGCAGCTAATTGCTGTTGCTTTTAGTCAAGATTCAGTTTATTCAGAAGTTCCGTTAGCAATTAGTATCTTCTGTGGGCTTTTGAAGTCGAAGCACAATTTTGTCAGATGGGGCTTTCTTTTTGTTCTGGAAAAACTTCTCACACGTTGCAAATTATTACTTGATGAAACTGAGCTGCAAGATACTAGTGCTGAAAGTAGTGTATCTGATCATACTGAAACTTGTCTAAACAAAGCAAATGCAGTTATAGACATGATGAATAGTGCCTTATCGCTGGTGGTTCAGATAAACGAAACTGATCACATCAGCATTTTGAAGGTGGTCTTAAATGTTTGCTAATTTCTTTAATCGTTCTTTCAATGAGACTGATTTGGTACCTGTGCCTACCCAGAATTTTTTTAATAGTAATTGTTCATTTTCGCTCTATTGTATCTCATAGAGACTTGTAAGTATAGACATCTACAATCATGCAATCTTGACCTTTTGCTGGAAGAAGTTTGTTCTTAAAATTATTTATTATAAAATGTCAGCCAGGTCATCAAGCAAGAATGCTTTAAGCACCACACATGGCCTTTGTGTCCAAATTGTTTCCTTTTTCTAAAGCCTTTTCAAGTTTTATCTCTATTTGACCATGCATGTCTTGACTTAAAACTTATTCTGACTTAATTGTGGTATCTGCAGATGTGTGATATATTATTTGCTCAATTATGCCTGAGGCTTCACTCTGCCACACGTGTTCCTCTTGTTGATTTCAATGGTCTGAATCATCTGTTTGGTTGCACAACTCATAGTCGTGAAAGTGGTTCAGAAATTCATGTTTCTTTGGAAGGACCAAGGTCTAAGCAATCACAAGATAAGCTTCCACAGACAGATGACTCTCTTAATGATCTTGATCGAGATAGTTTAATCTGTGAGACAACTTCTATGGCAGCATTGCTTCTTCGAGGGCATGCAATTGCTCCTATGCAGCTAGTAGCCCGTGTTCCTTCTTCCTTGTTCTATTGGCCGCTGATACAGCTTGCTGGGGCAGCAACTGATGATGTTGCATTAGGTGTCGCCGTTGGCAGTAATGGAGGAGGGAATATACCAGGTGCTACATCAGACATAAGAGCTGCCCTCCTCTTACTTTTAATTGGTAAATGTACTGCTGATCAGGGAGCACTTTCAGAGATTGAAGGAAAAGAATTCTTCAGGTACGCCATCATCTCAAGTTCATCATGGATGTTACATAGTTATGTTGTTTTTTGTTTGATGATACAAGTTCAAACTTTTACAGAGGCCTCTTAGATGACATGGATTCACGAGTAGCATATTATTCTGCTGCTTTTCTCTTGAAGGTATAACATAAATTTGTCATTTACGACTCACCACTGATCCTATTTCATGCTAATAACAAACTCACAATTCAATCAGAGAATGATGACAGAAGAACCAGAAACCTATCAGCGCATGCTTCAGAGTCTTATTTTCAAAGCACAACAGGTACACCTTTTGACTTGCTGGTTGCAGGCTTGACATGAATCGTTACTGTATAGTTCGAGTAATATCAGCATGTCGATTGATCAGTTTCTGCTTTTGTACTTGATAGAGCAACAATGAAAAACTTCTAGAGAACCCTTACCTGCAAATGCGTGGTATCCTGCACCTGTCAAATGACCTTGGCACCATCTTGTAACATCTAACAGTATGTTCCACTGCCTTTAAAATGAATGGTCAAGTGGAATCCATACCCAGTACATTTTTCATGTTGCTAGAAGATGCAACTGGCAGACATTCTGGACCCAAGTTTCTTCTGCTGAGTAAAGGTGATTGCGTTTCTTAATGTCAGGCAGGGAATTTCTTGGCTGCATACTTTCTTAGTTTTCTCAATGCATGATGTTATTCTTCCTCTTCGCCTTATTATTAATGATTTGGTTACCACACAGGTCTTTCGTCACAATGTATAATCGCACTTAAAGATAAATGATGTGTACAGAAATTTAGCTCATCCCTCAACTGATCTTCGATTATTTATGCCATCAAGCCAGATAAGAAAAGAGAACCTTTTCAAAATTCAGGTGTTCAACTCAGTGTGAATCACCCCCGAAGCACATTCTATGCAGATTCTCGTAGGAGCATTGCTGTTGATATACTTAGAAGCGCATCTCATAATTGTTTCGATTGCAGATAATCTCATCTTTTCTTGGAGATGGTTATTCCCGATGTGAATTTGTTTCTCTTACGCATCAGATTTTGAAATTTCGAAGTACCGAGGTTTATGCAGTTTTTTAGAGGCACCCTCGGTTAGTAATTATTGCTCTTTTAGTGGCTTTAAGGTCATCAGTATCCAAATTCCATCAGTTAACTTCCTCATTCTTGAGCCCAATTTGTATATCTCATCCATGTAATGCAATTTTGTTTATAGTCTTGTTATCATCAGATGATTTTTGTCGTAAAATACAATTATTTTAGTTCTTGCATGACTTCTCAGTGATTCTGCTCTAAGTGCTCATATTTTTAAATTTCTTGTCTCTTATATCATATAAATTTATATAAAGTGATGATAGGTTAATTATGTATTTTTAAAAATAATTTTGCATGATTTAAGTCTAATCACATTATTCCACTTCTAAATCGTGGATGTTTGTTTGTGCTACATGAATCCTTCAACGAGAAAACCCTTAACGCCGGAGGGCTGTTCTTATTGGCCGTAGCGCAGTCCCACGGATCGTGACTTAAATAATCTTACACCGTCGATTTCGAAGCTATCCAACGGCTGATGGAAGCGATTCGAGGGCCAGCGGCGAACAAGCAAAAAAGCGTGGGCTTTAAATTGATGATTCCTGAGGGTTTTTGAATCGCACCGAACCGCGATCGTTTTCAAAACCTAAACGAGATCCCGCCCATTACCACGTTCGATCGATCGAGATGGAGGCGGGCGGAGCAGGCGCCGGCAAATTGAAGAAGGGCGCCGCCGGGAGGAGAGTTGGCGGTCCGAAGAAGAAGTCCGTATCCCGTTCCGTCAAGGCCGGGCTCCAGTTCCCCGTCGGTCGCATCGGCCGCTTCCTGAAGAAGGGCCGCTACGCGCAGCGCGTCGGCAGAGGCGCGCCTGTGTACCTGGCGGCCGTGCTGGAGTACCTGGCGGCGGAGGTGCTGGAGCTGGCGGGGAACGCGGCGCGCGACAACAAGAAGAACCGCATCATCCCCCGCCATGTCCTGCTCGCCATCCGCAACGACGAGGAGCTGGGCAAGCTCCTCGCCGGCGTCACCATTGCTCATGGCGGCGTGCTCCCTAACATCAACCCGGTGCTGCTGCCGAAGAAGGACGCCAAGGAGCCCAAGTCGCCGTCGAAGGCCACCAAGTCCCCAAAGAAAGCAGCGTAACAAAAAATAAGAAGAAGAATCAAACTTCAGTTTTTGCTCTTTTTGTGGATATGATTGGATAGTAGTGTATGGTCTGATCCTGTGTGTTCATCTGAATTTTAGCATGGTGTTTGTTGCTTTTAATCTTTTTCTAGGTAAGTCACTTCTATTTTATAATGATTTTATATTACAAATTGATTTGGTCTAAGATGCGTGGAAATTTTACCGTGGTGATGCGGTGATAAAAGACCATCTTGTATTTATGAGTGATGATGTTGAAAGTTTTTTTTTTTTTGCTATCTTTCTTGTGGTGAGTTGAATTTGAGGTGAATAATAAGTACAAAGGGTTTGTTCGGGAGTTAATTTATGATGAAATCACTTTGATATCAAAGTTATTATGATGTTTTTTTGATCAAAAGGGGATAAAATAATAAGAGCATATGCAATGCTATTCGTTATTAATACCCTAAAGTTAATAATAAAAAAATTAAAAAATATATATGTGGGGTGGGTTAGCCAAGGGTTGCTTGGTTGGCTCATCCCATTGCCACATAAATGCGTTTAAAATATTGAATGTGTTCATGTGGAATAATGTTATAACATCCCTTTACATTGTGCATTAACACTTAAGAAGTGTTATTAACATCTCATTAACACATGTTGTTGATGCTCTAAGAGTAGGTGAGTTAGAAAGAGCCTTTTCTTTTCATGGAGCATCTATCTTATGTTTTTATACATGTAAGGTTCCTTCATGTTTTGTTTGGGAGGGGATGAAGGAAGGATAAATAAGAGAAAGGGAATTTTGAATCTTGTTTGGAAAAGAGTTAAAATAGATAAGGGAAAAGTAAGTTTTAATCTTTTTTATCCATGAAAAGAAATTTTTTTTTTATATTTTAATTTGGAGTGTAAAGAAAGGGAAGATAATTCTAAATATTATGTATTTCAATTTTATTCCTATTTGAAAATATTAATTTTTAAATATTTTATTTAATCTAACTTTTTTAGTTGGGTACGATCTTTTTATTTTTTTATATTAATAAATTTCTATATAAATATATGTAAAAATATTGATTTATTTTTTATCGTACCAAAGTATATAGATTTTATATTTCGTATGCTTATTATATATCTACTTATTTTTTTATTTATTTAAATCATAAATATTAATTTTAGTCAGTCTCATAAGATGGTTTTGATAAAAAAAAATTTTTACGTCGATTTAATTGCTATACATATTTTTTTATATATAAATTTATTTTAAGAAAAGTATTTTTTTTAATTTTATATGTTTAACATTCATTGTCTTTCTTTTCCTCTCAAACAGAGTAATACATGTTACATTAATAAATATTTTCTTCCTCTTAAACAAGGAGAACATAAATACTTCCCTTCCTCTCCCTTCCATTTTTGTTAATGAACTTTCTCTTTCCTTCCCTTCCTCTCTCTTTTTGTTAATAAACTTTCTCTCACTCCATCCAAACAAAGCATTAGAGATTACCGGGGATGAAGGGATTATGGGAAATAGGAGAGAACATTGGGGAAATGGGGAGTGGAGATCATGCCTTGTTTTCTTGTGTCTGGTTGAACTTGATTAATTGATTAGACTCAAGAATTTGGTCTTGTTGACTCGGCAAGTTGAGAGATTGGACAAACTCGACAGTCTTGGAAAGTCATAAGGTCGACGACTCAATTGGTCAAATTAGTTGGACATGTCAAACTAATTGGGAAGCCGACAGGTTGAATTTATCATGAAGTCAGTGAGTAGGATTGAATGGGAAGTTGATGAGTAGGGTTGAACTAGAAGTCGATGCGTTAGATTGATCAGGAGGTCAATGACTCGATTGGTCAGACTTGGCACATCACATGGAACTTGGTCTTATCGACTCAGTAAGTCCAAAGATTGGACAAACTTGACAGTGCTTGAGAAGTCAAGAGGTCGATGACTCAACTAGTCGAGTCAGTTTGGCAGGTCGAATGGATCGTATTGATCGAGAAGTTGACGGGTCGAATTGATCAGAAGTTGATGAGTAGAATTGATCGAAAAGTCAGCGAGTCGAATTGATTAGGAAGTCGGCAAGTAGAATTGATCAAGAAGTCAACGAGTAAGATTGAATTGGAAGTCGATGAGTCAAACTGATCGAGAGGTCGACGACTTGGCTAGTCCGACTTGGCACACCACATGGAACTAGATCCTGCCAACATGACAAGTCGGGAGATCAAACAAATTTAACAGTGCTCAGGAAGTCAGAAGGTCAGTGACTTGACTGGTCAAGTATTTCAACATGTCAAACTACTTGGGAAATCGATGGATCGTATTGATCGAGAAGTTGATGGATCAAATTAATCGGGAAGTCGACGAGCAGGATTGATCAGGAATGACGAATTAAATTGATCAGGAAATTGATGAGTCGAATTAAACTGGAAGTCGATGGCTCAAATAATTGGGAGGTCGATGACTTAACTAGTCGAACCGACTCGACAAATCAAACTCGACACACCACATGAAATTTATGTCAATCAAGTTAAAAGGCTCATGACATGGACTCTTACTTACCTCTATATTACAAACCATTCTAAAATTCCATTTTGGGCAAAAATGTAGTAGAGGGAACATTCCATTTTATTAGTTAGCACACTAGATAATTAAAACCATCAATTTGGATTAAATCCGTTGGATTGTCTTCCGTCTAATAATTTAAGTAGGTTCGATTGATATTTTATTGATCTATTTTAAGTTGGATCCAGATGTGTTGGCCTGTCTAAGCCCGCGACTCATATGAATCAGTCTATGGGTTGAGAAAAAAAATTCTACTAAAATTTAAAATAAAGATAAAAAATTTAATGAGTTTGTGAGCTTAAGCGATGATTCACAATCAAACTTAAATTTTTAAATATTTTCTATAATATTTTTTATTTTTTTATGGACTCGTGAGTTTAATTCATCTAATATGCAATCCAAACATAAAATTTTTAACTTATATATATTCTTAATTTTTTGATAGACGCATGAATTGATCCTCCTAACTTATAACCTGTCTTGAGTTAAGTGAGATTAAAGATTTTCTAATTTAATCAAATAGATATTGGTCTGATCTATCTGTCATATGATTTTTAATGAATTAATTTATCCCATCATAAATTGACCGTTTGACCACACTATTGATAATGCATTTTAATACTTTCAACCAAATACTCTATTAGTACATGGCTCATCATTTGGTTGTAATAAAAAAATATATCATTTTATATAAAATAAATAATAATTTATATTTTATTTAAAATTCTTTTAATAATGTAATTTTTACAAATTTAACATCTACTCAATTATTCACAGAGTGTTTTCACTTTAGTTGGATTTTTTTACGGTCATAATAATTAGGATTCACCAACTAGAATCAGATGTTCTTTTTCAATCGTAAATTTTTTTTTAAATTTTAAAGAAAAATTATTTTATATGAAACTGAATATTAAATTATAATTCTAATATACAAATAAAAGATGAAAATTAAAATTACATCTATTAAAAATAAGTTTAAAATAATCCGAACATCTAGTTAAATGATTAATAAATACTTTAATTAACTGCTATAAAATTACAATAAATACATATATTAAATAAAGAAATTAATAAAAACTTAATTAACTGATATAAAATTAAACGATTAATAAATACTCCAACCCTAACAAGCTAAATCGATACTCTCGCGAGCAGCGACAGTCACATGCAGCAGTAACGATGCGCCCACAGTTGGCGGCGCAGTCACGTGCGCCAACAAACACAGCCACAGACGAGAGCAATCGCAACTGGCGATGGCAAACGCAGCAAAAAGGAAAACCTCACCCTCCTTTTCCGCCCGTCCCTCTTCTCGCCAGCCAAATGAGACCCAGGAATAGTCCCATAAATCCATCCCTCCGATTATACAAAGCGTTGTCAGTTCCATTCAAAGTAAACACAACAAATTTCTCCAGAAGAAGCCCTAAGTTTATGGAACACAAAGCGTTGTCAGTTCCCTCCGATTATACAAAGCGTTGTCAGTTCCCTCCGATTATACCTAGTATTTCTAGGAATTTAGTTTCTTTATCTAAACTTGATGTTGCTGGATATTATTTTAAATTTGGTAATGGATGTTTCAGTTTGTATAAACATACCTATATGATTGGATCTGGTATACTTTGTGATGGTTTATATAAATTTAATCTTGATAATTTATATTCTGAAACATTATTGACCTTGCATCATGTTGGCACTAAACGTAGTTTAGTGAATGAACGCTCTGCTTACTTGTGGCATAAGCGTTTAGGTCACATTTTCAAAGAAAGAATGAAAAGGTTGATAAATAATGACATTCTTCCTGAATTGGATTTCACTGACCTTAATTTTTATGTGGATTGTATTAAAGGGAAATAAACAAAACACATAAAGAAAGGTGCCACAAGAAGTACTCAGCTTCTTGAAATTGTGTACACTGATATATGTGGTCCTTTTGATAATAGTTATTTTGATAAAGAAAAATACTTTATCACTTTCATTGATGATCATTCACGTTATGATTATGTCTATTTATTGCATGAGAAATCTCAAGTAGTGAATGCCTTAGAACTTTATATAAGTGAAGTTGAAAGGCAATTAGACAGAAAGGTGAAAATTATCAGGTCAGATAGAGATGGTGAGTATTATGGAAGATATGATGAAATAGGATAACATCCTGGTTCATTTGCTAAATTCCTTGAGAAACATGGTATTTGTGCTCAATACACAATATTAGGTACACCACAACAAAATGATGTATCAGACAGGCATAATCGAACCTTAATGGATATGGTTAGGAGCATGTTAAGTAATTCATCTTTACCCATATCATTATGGATGCATACTTTAAAAACTATCATATATTTGTTGAACAGGATTCCTAGTAAGATAATTCCCAAGACACCTTTTGAACTATGGACAGGTAGGAAACCCAGTTTAAAACACCTACATGTTTGGGGTTGTCAGGCAGAAATAAGAATTTATAATTCACAAGAAAAGAAACTGGATGCAAGAACAATCAGTGGTTATCCAGAAAAATCTAAAAGGAATAGATTTTACTGTCCTACCCATAGTATAAGAATCGTTAAAACTGAAAATGCTCGGTTCATTGAGAATGGTGAAACCAGTGGGAGTGAAGCTTCATGAAATGTGAAGATTAAGGAAATTAGAGTATAAGTTCCTTTAACTCGTACTTTTAATTCTTTAATTGTTGTTCCTCATGTTGTTAAACCACATAAAAATCAAGAAGAACAACAAATTAATGATCTTGAGGTTAATAATGGACCTATAGCAGAACAACTACATGAAATAGCATTAAGAAGATCCCAAAGAGAAAGAAGATATGCTATTTCGAATGATTATGTGGTTTATCTACAAGAGTCAGAAGATGACTTGAATATTGATAATGATCCAGTTTCATTTTCACAAGCTATTAATGGTGATAATTCTGATAAATGGTTAGATGCCATGAAAGATGAGCTTAAATCAATGGTACAGAATGATGTATGGGACCTTGTGGAATTACCTGAAGGCTATAAGAGAGTTGGGTGTAAATGGGTCTTTAAGACTAAGCGTGACTCTCATGGTAATATTGAACGTTACAAGGCACGACTTGTAGCCAAAGGTTTTACTCAAAAAGATGGCATTGACTATAAGGAAACTTTTTCACCAGTTTCTAAGAAAGATTCTTTCAGAATTATTATGGCATTGGTAGCTCATTATGATTTAGAGTTACACCAAATGGATGTGAAAACTGCCTTTCTAAATGGAAATTTAGAGGAAGATGTTTATATGGACCAACCAACAGGGTTTATAGAAGAAGGAAAGGAACACATGGTGTGCAAACTTAAGAAGTCAATATACGGACTTAAACAAGCTTCCAGACAATGGTATCTTAAATTCAATGATACAATTATGTCCTTTGGATTTAAGGAAAACACTGTTGATCGGTGTATATATCTGAAGGTTAGTGGGAGCAAAGTTATGTTTTTAATTCTGTATGTTGATGACATCTTGTTAGCAACTAATGATCTTGGTCTATTAAGTGAGACTAAGAAG
>JBBMKF010000065.1:2055926-2070117 GCA_037834155.1 Curcuma caesia | reverse complement strand
AAACCCACTAATTCATTAAGTTTTATACTTTAATTTTAAAATTTAAAATAAATAAATAAACTTTCTCAACCCGCGGGTCAACCCAAGCCCGCCGCGGGCCAACCCACGCGGGTCGCGGGCCTAGGCGGGCTAACCCATTTGAACCCATCTTAAAATGGGTTGATAAAATTTCAACCCAACCCACCTAAATTACTTGGCGGGGTGGGCCAACCCGGCGGACCTAACCCAAATTGACAGCTATAGATGAAGTGTTAAAAATAAGACCGAAGTAGAAAATCTATGTAATTTTAAGATTAAATGTGTCTTAGAAGTGATAGAGGAGTGAATATAACTTTCCTAAATATTGTGAAGATATGGACATTGTGCATGAAACATCTTCTGCAGATACTCCTCAACAAAATAAATGGCAGAAAGAAAAAATAGAATTTATTGAAATAGTGAATATTATGTTGAGTAATTCACAATTAAGTAAAGATTATTAGAGTGAAGCGATAATGACTGCATGTCATATTCTAAATCATGTTCCTTCCAAAGAAAATAAAATCATGTCATATAAATTAGGAAAGAAACACAAGTTTAATCTATCTTATGAGTTTGGGAATGTCGAACTATTGTTAGACTGCTTGAATCAAAAGTGAAAAAGTTAGGAGAAAAGAGCATTGAATGCATCTTCTTGGGCTATGCTGAGTATAGCAAAGCATATAGGTTCCTTGTTATTGAACCTCATAATTCTATTTCTGTCAATATCATATTTGAATCACGTGATGCTATATTTTGTGAAAATAGGTTTTCTACTATACTTAAAATCTTAGATTATATAGTTCCTCATGATTCTACTACTAGTGCATTAATAGTCAATAATGAAGTAATTGTTCATGCAAATATTGATATTAATCCTCCTAAATTAAAGAAAAGTAAAAGGGCTCGAAAGGATAAATCCTTTAGACCTGACTTTGTTATGCATTTTTTGAAGAGAATTAGGGATTCAAATGTGTAACAGATAACCATATCCGATTTAATAGAATATGATCCCAAAACATATGAAGAAGCAGCGAAGTCTAGGAATGTTGCATTTTAGAAAGAAACAATTAATGATGAAATGGAGTTTATTTAGAGCACTAAAATATGAAAATTAGTTGATCTTCCACATGGCTCAAAATCAATCAGTTGTAAATGAATCTTTAAAAAGAAGATGAAAGTTGATGGAACTAGAGACAAGTTCAAGGCAAAGTTAGTAGCAAAGGACTTTAAACAAAAGAAAGACCTAGATTATTTTGATAGTTATGCAACTGTTGCTAAATTTGTTAATATTAGAACTTTAATTGCATTAGCATATCAATCTATCATCTTAAAATACATCAAATAGATATAAAAATATATTTTTTTTAATATAGAACTAAATGAAGAGGTTTATATGGAACAAGGAGACCTATTTGACCCTTGCCCGCATCTTGACCTACAACGAATACCAAGCCTAACATGGCACAATCTATTCATTAGTATGTTATACTAAACACAACTCAAACTAGATCGTCACTCAATTTACACCTCCAAAGACACCACCCCTCTCCAATTTTACCATAAACCTTTAGTCACGTTAATTCTCGATGGCTCATTAATGGCATAGTCCAAAAGGCACAAAATACCGATCGATCGCCCATTAATTGGCACAGACATCTTTGGACCTCTCCTGTGCTCCTTGTCGGAGCCATTATTGAAGTTTGACCTTTTCCCCTTTGACCAAAACACACCAAGATCCCCAACGATCATCTTCACAAGCCACGGTCAACGCCCTTTGTCACGTAGGCTGCAGCTCGCACATGGCGGCTCCAACCCTTTACAGACTTGCTGTTGGATCGCAAATTAATTAACTAGATTTTTTTCTTGTTCTTCTTTAAAAAGGCCGACAACGGCGGTCTGTGTGAGAAGTCAAACAGCGTCACGTGAGGACGGACAGAGCGGCGATGGCGTGTCGGCTTGTCCTGTTCGTGCCTGCATGAAGTCAACGCTCATGCATGTCCCATGCAGAGGTGAGAGGCCGCGTCCACGTAGTGTGAAACCTGACACAAATCTCAAAAAGGGTCCCACGCCCGTCCCGTCCCAAAGATCCTCGTTAGATTTTGCGCATCTCCGCCTCATAAATTCTCGATTAATTAATTAATATTTGCTGTTAATGTATTGTTCTTATTTTTTAATTAAATTTTAATATTTTATAATTTATTGGTGCTCCTAATAATGTTAATTAATATAATTACTATGATATAAGATAATCTACAACAAGGAGGTCTTCATGTCAACCCTTTGACTTCTTTCATCTATTAGGAAGCTCAAACTTGTAAAAAAATTCATATTTATTAATTTATAGCATGCCAAACAATCATGAACTAAAAATTAACCACGCCTTTCTATACAATCATATGTTGCATGAGCATTTGAATTGAAGGTTAGAATAAAAAGCTTCTTTTATTTAGCTTAATTTTATGTTTGGTCGATATCATTTTGACTAATGAGCATATAAAAAAGGGACATTTGGTCTTGGATTCCAAAAGAAATTAGGGGGAAAAAATAAAGTCAAGGAATACCGAACTTCATTGGCTTTTTTTCATAAACAAAGTAAAATAAGATAAATTATTGTCTTTTTCTTGTGTTTAAACTATAGATTTTTAGGGAGGAGTTTGACTTATTAGACATTTGCCTTCAAAGAGGTAGACTTAATCAAACTCATCTACACCTACACAAAGAGATACTTAAATAGTCAAACATAAATAAACTAATGTGATAATGAAATATAAAATAAATTATATTATTTCACCAAACAATTATTGGTATTGGTATTTAAAATGGTGTGACAATTTTAAAAAAGATTTTGACACCAAATAAGGATTCATAAAAAAAAATTTCATTTTTTTAGGGGCTGAGCTGCATGTTTGCCAAATCTTATGCCACATTTGTTTTTTTTTAATAATAATTTATGATAAATAATTATTGGATGTTATTCAATTTAAACTCTGTTTTATGATAAATAATTTTAAATAATTAAAGAAAAAAATATTTTTTTTCTCTACAAATCTGTGAATACAAAACAAGTTGCTATTAATTGAGAGCTCTCTCACCTTCTCAGTGGCTAGCCGGCGCGGCGCATAAAGGTGCCACCTTTCTCTTCTTCCTCCCCTCGCCGGTCGACCCAAATCCGCTCCTCGCCGCCGACGAGTCGCCAAAGCCGCGTCTGGAGCTTAGCAGCTCTGCATCTCCTTCAATTGGGGTTTATAGCTTCTTAGCTCGGAGAAACCAAACCGGTCCGTCGATGGGAAATTGCTTGGCCACCAAGGTCAAGGCGGAGAGCGCCTCCCCCACCGCCTTTGCTTCAGGTACCAAGCTCCGCCCCTCGCCCTTGTTTCGGATTCGAGCTATTTAGGAAGCTTTCTTGGGGCTTTTTGCGTGTTCTTCATGATTCTTTCAGCGGGTTAATCGAAAGTTGATGTTTTCGCTTTGACTGATTTTTCATTCAATCGATGTTTGGTTTGGGGTTGTTATTTGATCAAGTGTATTACCAGTCAGTCAATCCGACCCCCAATTTCTGATCATACGTCTTCAATTGTATTTGGATTCATAGGAGGAGAATCTGAGCATAGCACCAGGAAGGGGAATGTGTCGAGCGATTCGAGCAGCAAGGTGTATGCTTCCTCTTTGCCTTCCACTCCACGAAGTGAGGACGATATCTTGTCGTCTTCGAATCTGAAGAGCTTCACCTTCAATGACCTCAGAACCACCACCCGGAACTTCCGGCCGGACAGTGTGCTTGGGGAGGGAGGTTTTGGCTCAGTCTTCAAGGGCTGGATCGACGAAACCACACTTGCAGCAGCCAAGCCTGGGACCGGACTGGTCATTGCTGTGAAGAAACTCAACCAGGAAGGGTCTCAGGGTCACAGGGAGTGGTTGGTGAGACTCTTTTTGATTTTTTCCCCCTTGATTTCTCTTATTGAATTTTGTTTTTCCTGCTATGTGAATTTGGTATAGATTGATGCTCAAGTAAGAAACTACTTTGAATCTTGTAGGCTGAAGTTAATTACTTGAGTCAGCTGTCTCACCCGAATCTTGTAAAACTTATCGGATACTGTCTTGAGGATGAACAAAGGCTTCTAGTGTATGAGTTCATGCCTCGCGGCAGCTTGGAGAATCATCTTTTCAGGAGTAAGTTCCTTGTGATCTATGCCATCTATCTGAATTGCAATTCTAGTCTTGTTCTTCATGCTTGTAAGAGATTACATGTGCTTTTTTTTGTTTGTTTTTCTGGTTGCAATTCAGGGAGTTCATACTATCAACCGCTTTCGTGGAATATCCGCATGAAAGTTGCCCTTGGAGCTGCAAAAGGACTTGCTTTTCTTCATAGTGACAAGGCAAAGGTCATCTACCGCGATTTCAAAACCTCCAATGTGCTTCTTGATTCTGTATGTAGTTCATATATCGATCCTTCCTTCCATTGCGATGCGATGTATATTCATTCATTCACTCAATTTGAATGCTAATCTTTCTTCCTTTCACAGGATTACAATGCAAAGCTTTCTGATTTCGGATTGGCAAAAGATGGGCCAACCGGGGACAAAAGTTATGTCTCTACAAGGATCATGGGGACATATGGATATGCTGCTCCAGAGTATCTTGCAACTGGTAATTTGCTTCGTTTGAATGTTGATTCTTCGATCTAGCCACAATAGTTTCAAATCACTTTACGAATATCAGAGATATCAGCAATGCAAAATGTCTACTTGTTAACACATTTGTTGTTATTTTTGGTGTCAGTTCAACTTTGGCACTATATATAACTTGATACGCCTACTTGATAACTGATTCACGCGAATTTCACAGGCCATTTGACGTCTAGGAGTGATGTCTATAGCTTCGGAGTTGTTCTTCTTGAGATGTTGGCTGGACGACGAGCCATTGACAAGAACCAACCGTCGGGACAATACCATTTGGTGGAGTGGGCAAGGCCTTTTCTGATGAGCAAGCGAAGTATCGTGAACATTATGGATCCCAGATTGGAAGGGCAGTACTCAGTGGCTGGATCCCAAAAGATGGCTCTTCTTGCACTGCGGTGCATATCTGTGGAAGCAAAGCAGAGGCCAACGATGGATCAAGTAGTGACTGCTTTAGAACAGCTTCAAGATGCTACAGACATAGGTACAAATTCAAAGACCAAGCTGAAGTCAAGCCGAAAGCACCAATTCCCCGGTGCCGCCTAATCAGGAATGAGTTGATCAGCAAAGGCCCTTAGCATTACGCTTCACCGGCAAGTGGCAACTAATCGGCGACTGTATCTGTCTGTTTTATCTGTTTTTGTAAATATGTTCAGAGTGTTGCTCATCTGTCTGTTCTAAATGGTTGCTTCCATCCCTAATGAGCTCTAGAAGGTATCAATTGAGGCATAATTTGCTGCATTGATTTACTGTGGATAGGGGTGTTCCTTGAGTTTATGTGCAACAAAACTATGTTTTTCATCACTTGATGGCTGATGAATGTTTGCAATTTCAGATCTGACAACAGGATGAATGAACATAGCTAAATGAATAGTTTAAACAGCATCTCAATGATTTATCAGATTAAACTAAACCACCAGAAAATTTGTAAGCGTGATACATCAACATCCAAGAATTTGGGGGGAAAAGTTTCTACAGAACGGATGATCCAAGAAACAAGAAACTACTAAATTCTATTTAAGGTCACAAGATGATGGTGTTTGCGATCCATGAAACAAGTACACAGAATTCTTTTGCTGCCACACACGTCTCATTCTGCAGACAGATCGGCATATTGCCATGGATTGAACCCAATGGTTTCAACATCAATCTCGTTGACAGTTTCGGAGCTATCGATCTGAGCCCGGTGCTCCGTGTATTTACCGTTGTATTCGTACACCTCTAAATCACCCCAGGGTGTGGGAGTAATTTCACCAGTCATGTTGAACCATCTTGGGGTAAACTGATGTCCCTTGGCTTCTCGGTTCCTTTTCTCTGCTCTCTGTCGCTCCTCCAAACTGAAAATGATTGAACCACGATTAGTAAAAGCCTTTTTTTTCTCTTAGAAGTTCTAAAATATCTCAGTTCTAATACATAAACCAGCAGACATAGGATTATGTAAAATTGACCATACACAACGGATCTGTTTCCATTCTGTGTACAGAAACTCACCTGCTCTTTTCTGCACCGGATTTGGACAAATCACCTTTCTCGAGTGCATATCTATCAGATCGCAATCGGGAGTCTGATGCTAATACCCTTTTAGGTGCTGTATTGAAGCTGTTTATTTTATGGGCAAAATATGTGTATTGAAATTTGTCATTTTCAGGAGTTGCAGCTAGTCTCCATACCTGGAAAAAAGAATACAGAAGCATCATAGGAGACGGTATAACAGAATCAAAAGCAAATGACGAAATGATTGAGAAAAAAAATACTCTATATTGATACTTCAATTACATATACATGCTATTCTCGTTAATATTTGAAGAAAGACAATGAAACCTACTCCAATTCAATATGCTGGAACCTGACCTGGTTGGTCTGTGGTTTTTTAAATTGCCAGGGTTTCATACATGTTTCATTCGGATAGTGCCAACATCCCTGCCTACTAAAGCTCCAAATAAAAACTTCTACAAATAAACTACTAAACCCTAAAGAAACAATTTGCTCGAAAAAAAAACAAGCACACAGAAGAAGTTTATAGTCATCATGCATCTAAAGCAGGTAAGAATCACAGAAAATTGATGCAGACCTCCTTTAGCTCAGTTCCAGCTAGGGGTTCTCCTTCCTGATCACATGGCTGGCAACTCATTGATTCATTCCATTTTCCAGTCATTAGTATTTTAGGTTCTTCTTTTGCACTGTATACATATCCATCCACTTCATATCGCCCAGCACTACCAATATATTAGCATCATGTCCCAAATGTTTAGACCAAAGATTAGAGTTTAGAGGCAAAAAGGGAGAAAAGTCTATGCAAACATAAGAATGAATCCTGACTATCATTTTGCATCACTTGCACACCAAAAAGGAATTAAATGCTGAGATAGATTGAGATGGTCTTAGAAAATCATATACCCGAACCAGCCACATGGTTGGAAATACAATACAACTTTATCCCCAGTAGTCAAGTTTGTCATAATCATCTCACCAGGTGAGTCAGCCCATGTGCGCCCAAATATAAGGTTATTAACCTTTGTAGAAGGTGGCACCAAATCCAGTATTACACCATCTTTCTTGAGTTTCACCCTTGTCCTGCACCACAAGCAAACCATCAAATTATTCAGGCAACTGAAAGGCTATAGTTAAAGAAGAAAATTATCTTGGTTATGCAGACATGAACATTCACTTATGATCGACTTTAACCATGATAGAGTTCAGATATTCAAGAATTTGTTCTAAAAATAAATAGATTGTTTCGATCTTCAATAAGTCTCAACAATAATTCTCACCTTCCAAGAGGATAAATTTCAAGGGAATTTCCTAAAAATTTTGTTTTCAATTTTGAAGTGATATCATAAGTAAAATGATCATTCTCAGCATGTGCTGCGCTCATTGGTGGATGATGACTAACCTGAAAGTAGGTCAATGCACAAGTCAGGAAATCAAAATAGCACAATGCATTAAGAGTTTAAGACTGTCAACGAGACAGTAAATATTGAAGAACAATACAAAAAACCTTATGAACCTGAACCTGCAAGTGATGCAAACTTAGGAATGACTAACCTGTTCTGCGATGAATGTCAGATTACCATGATTAACCATTTCATAAGTCTCACCAAGGATAGGATTGAAAGGCTTCCATGTACGCTGAAAGGCATAATACACAGAAATTGCCCAAGAAGCTGGGGAACATAAGAAAGAATTTGCATCACATTATGATTAAAATAGTTGAACAAAAAGATGAAATATTTACTTACAAGCATAAACTAACCGCATATATGGATCCTCACACTGATCTGCTAGATCTAATAAGTAAGAGTACTCCATTAACTGGAAACAAAATTACACTCGATAAACAATGAACGGCACAAATATCATGCTCATATTATAGAAATACATCTGACAAATATACAGAGCAAACTGGATATGCTAATGCTATCTTAAAAAAGACTGAACCATTCAAAAGCCTTCCTTTTTTCCTGAATGAAGATTCTATGCAACAAATGTGGAGCTTCCACAACTTTCAGCCAAGCAGTTAGCAACTACACTACTCATTTTGAGGGTGCATTTTACTATAAGTCCAGTAAGTCTGGTTCACAGAAAAGATGCTTGTATATCTTATAACTATTTATCTCCCAGAACACGGATGACCTGCTCTTCTATCTGAGAGCATAGCAAGATGTTCAAAACTAGTAGAATGCCATCATCAAAAGCCATCTAATTGAATGGATAGCCACAACAGATAATGCAGAAGATCCATTGCATAGAATGATGGAATATCATATATACATTAATTCCTCCAAGTCAAGGTATATTCAAAAGCCAAGAAAATATTTTGATCAAACATCTTTGTCATAAATCTATCAGTGAAGCAACTTCAAATGATTCCACACTCGGGAAATGAAAATGAGATAGTGTAAACATTTTTTTAGAAGATTTTATGTCATGAAAAAGATAAAAGAGAGTCAAAATAAAATACATGACCGATGATCTATATCACGTTCTAAATTAGAGCAATGGCCTCTATCAAAAGGAAATGAAAAAAATGGCAAAGTCAATAGCCATCGTCTAGCAGCAATGTTGTCAAGTAATCATGAAGTTATTGACATTTCAGATAAAGTCTGGAATGAAAAAAATAGTGTTTGCTTCTCCACGTGTTTATGGTTATAATTTCAACATATTTCTTGCACAAAGAGAAGCAGACAAAATCTAAATGAAACAAAAAGAGAACTTTCATAACCTAAAATGGAAAAGAAATCCCATAAAGAATAAAGTGGTGATCCTAGTGTGGGAGATTATAGGTGGCATTAGTTGAATACTTGAATCAGCTTTTAGGAAAAATTTGACAAAGGGACAAGGGAAAAAGTACAGATCCAACCCAACTCCATTTATTTGGAGAAAGATCTGACATCATGAATTTGAGAAAAACTTGGGGTCCCTTGGATGAAGTTTATTTATTGAGTGAATAAGCCTATTTTACAGTGTCTTTCAGAGCCAATTGAATTCTCCACCTTTATCAATCAATTATTGTACTTTCATGCTTGAATGATAACAAAAGTTGTCTGGAACAACCAATCAGTTGCAATCTGGGAACAGCCAATCAGATGGGATATATTACAAGTTTCAGAGGACTAATCTTAAAACTAGTAGGGCATATTCACTCAATAGGGAAAACATCTGTTAAGCAAATGGTCTGGTGCAATAAGAAAACAGACAATGCATGCAATCAGGGAAATAAATAACATAAAAATTAAATAATTGAAAAAAATAAATTTGAAATTGACACATCTATGATAAAAGAAAACTAATTAAAAAATATTCAAGATTGGTGCATTTGCAACAAATTTTAATTTTGATTTTTTATCATTGGATAATTTAGAGTCAATTAAAATTTTCTATTTTGGCACTAAATAGAGAATAATTATAGTCCAACTTAGGTCTAACATATTTTCTTATTTAGAATATTTATTTTTGTGTTTGTTGCCGAGCCAAGTCCAAACAAGAAGTCTAGATTTCAATATTCAAACTAATACAAAGTTTCAATTTGTCAGAGTTTTTCCTCTAAGTTAGGTAATTGTGCTCTTTGCTTCATTAACTTTCCCCAGTTTGATTTTGATGTTGCATCAACAGATGAATCAGGAAATAAAGTGAGTGTATGACCAATTTAATCCAGGTTAAAACACACATACAAACACAAAAATAAGGGAAAAAATTTGGTGCAAACCTCAGCCATCTTCTGAAGCACTGTCATTGGCTCAAAAATGATGACAGGCAATGTCACAAGTGATGTTACATCTGATCCTATATATTTGTGCATCAGCTTCCAATAACCATCTCTATCCTACAAATCATTAAAAAAAAAACAAAAATGATATGATGTACATGAAAATGGAAGCTGAAAGTGCAGCGAGTTGGTGACAAAATATGAGAAAGTTGACCAATTAGATTTAGGAACCAAAATGAAACATGCCACATAGATATCTGTTAGTTAATTTCAAATTTAAGCACCAAATGAAGAGCATAGGCAATCAGATAATATTCAATGTTCTCCAAACTAAAAGAATATTTGTCAATCCACAGTAATAAAACATAGGAGATGATGCAGGAAGCATGATAAGATTAGTTCATCATAATCAAGATGTGATTAAGTGCTAAATTGTTTCTATAATTGCTTCCTAATAAAATCACTGTGAAACATTTTTGTTTTTAAAAGAACATAATCAAGTTGGGGATTGGTTAGAACCAGAACTTCTCAAAGCTAACAATAACTATGGTATATAGTATTCACGGGCAAAGTTTTAAATTATCTCAAATTCTTGACTAAATTCAGAATAAAATTGTCCACAGAATAATGAAAAATATAACTTAAAAATGACTAATTAGTGAAAGAAAGAAACCTCTTGCTTCCATCTTCCTCGCTGTGCTTCTGCCTCAGCATCTTCGTTGCCTCCTTCAGGATTGATAACTTCAAGTCCTTCATAACCCAATAGCCTGAAATGTTGGTCATGCTAAAATATGTTTAGCACATAAAAACCATGACATTACTGAAAATTAAAACACTGTTTATTTGTGACCCACGTTAGCATTACACTCAGCACAATTTTAAGTCACCGAACTTCATGATAGATTATGAATCAAACTTACTAAAATCAAGGGGAACCATGCAAGTGAACAATTACATAATGCATATGCAATATAAGACAAGATATGATAGCCAATTTTAAACATTAAAAGTTATTTATATTGATAATAATGCACAACAAAAAAAAGATGTACAAGGTTACAACTGTCAAATGCTTTAGACCAACACAGGTTACAAAACTCAAGCATGACATAAAAGCTAATTGATGATTTGCAAGTGGTCCAACCAATAAGGTAGCCTCTTACTTAACGTGGTAAACAGATGGATAAAAACAATGATCTGAAACTGCAAGAACTGAATCAGCTTGCTAATGTTGTATTATTCAGTGTTTTTACTTTCAGAAAATAAAAAATTTTGAGCAAGAACTATAGAGAGAACAAAATAGCTGGTATATTTCCTCAGTTACAAATTTGCATGGCTTATTGCCAATCCTCTTGTTGCTGCTTTCACTTCATCATGCCTTCTCATTACCAAATCCTGATCCTTGTCATAGGAGCTATTGCAGAGGGATAGAGGGAACATGTGGCTGGCAGTGGACCCTTGAAGAATGGCAGACTACTATGAAGAAAGGGACGAAGAAGATCATTCAAGCCTTGACCACCATTGTGGGTGTCGATAGGTGAGTAAAACTTGCTAGAGTTGACCACTCTTGCAAGACAACAGCTGCTACAATATGTATGTCTCTGTTCCATGCAACAAAGTGGCATAGAGAGAAGGATAAATCATGCAAGAGTTTGAAGTGTGCTAGTCTTTTTTTAGGGGAAAAATCTCTTTAAATTTTGGTAAATTCAGACTAAGTCTGTGTGGTCAAAACCAGCTTTGTCTTGATCAAATAAAACCAACATATAGCAATAAGCAGCCAATTTTAAAGTTCTCAGAGTGTATAGATAAAAACCACACATAAGGGTGCGACTATGCAATATTCAACTTGGCCGGCTATCGCATACTCCCTATGTAGCTAGATATGCAACAAAACAGCCCACCTTTTTAAAATACAGGCTGAAATCAAATATTGAGAATGGTGAAACCAAAGTTATCACAGAAATACTGCTTATTAATATATCTCAAAAGCTTATCCTTGATATGGCATGAAAGCAAGTTTAAAATCAGGAACATATATATAGGCATGAGAAAATTACAAAGTGTGTAACATTGAGGAGAAACCTAGCATTAAGAATGTGTTGTTTTTATAACATAAGTCCACTTCGTAGTACATTATAGAGTTGATAATATAGCATGTCAGTATCAGATAACCACTTTCCAACAAACAAGACTATTAGTACATTAGGTTAGCAACTATGATCATTACTAATAGGGATTTTTATTAAACAACTAGGAAGGTTTTGAAAAGCCTTTTCAGTTAGCATGCAGTGCAATAATCAGATAACTAATCATTGCAGGTATATAGGCAATTCTTATTTTAAAAAATAGAAATAATTATCCTATTTTACATAGTTGCAGGTGCATAAATACAGTGTTTGTAATCCGGACATTCTAGCTAGGCTTTACTAACTCTGTAATCCTGAATCTGCATTGATAAAAGATCTGAGCAGATGATGCATTTTACTCAAAATCCTTTTTTTCAAATATACCAAATAAAATAAAAATAAAATAAAATCATCCTATCTTTTCTAGCAACCATTGTCGAATCACAGAAGACAAGCTCTACAAGAGCGGAGGCAAAGCTAGTGTTGCTATTGAAGATGATGTTATTCCTACTTCTTAGAGAACCATAAAATACTCATAAACTTCCACACAATTGCAATTTTCATTCATCTATTCCTTGTTGATCTTAGCAATACCTTCATGGTCCCAGGATCCATGTGCATGGATCCGTGTTAGTTTAATGAAATATGAAATATTGTAGTTGAATCCTATTACTATATAAACACAGTACAATAATGACAATATAGCAAGGTGCTACAGTCTATCACAAGAAAGGACCTTTAGTTCCAGCAGAATCCCAAGTACTAATATAACAACTAGCTACAATACATCATCTAGCCACCAATGTCGTAAAGAAGCAATTTTTCTAACAAAGTTTGCACTAAAGTTTGCGAACTCATAAATTAAAAAAAAACAGTGATTTACAAGAGCTGTTATAGCAAATCCTTCCTTATTCATTACGAATTAAGCTCATGAAACTTGCTCCTGCCAGAACAGAAAATTAGATAGTGGTGAATGATTCAAACATAGGCTACAGCCAGAACGTCAAACGACCATTCCATTTAATAGAATCAAGAGAAAGGAAGACCTTTCGGTCGTGGAAGATCGCGAAAGTATTCATACCCGTTGACTGATCGCTGCATCGCACTGCCCCAGTTCCGAACGCTAGACGTGATGGAGGAGAAGAAGCCTCCACCAGTCGGCTTCTCATCGTTAGAGCCCATCAACACTTCGATCCCACAGACCTCCCCCAACGGGATGTGAAACGGATCACGAATCGACAGTCAACGCGACGGCGAACGGAGAGGCTATAGAATTAGGGCAGAATTTACAATAGAATTTTCAAACAGTAGTCCGGCAAACTACCCGCAAAATACCTGAGAATCTATTGCGCGAATGCCGGTGGGTCCGAGGTGGGACACACTAGAGTCTGCATTCCCCTTTACAGGCTATTAGATGGGTAGATAATATCCGAGAACAAATTGTTTTTTTTGTCGAAAAGCTGAGAAGAAAGCAAATCATACTAATATTTTAAAATTTAATTTTTAAATATATATAAATTATAATTTAAATTTATTCCATAGAAGAATCAAGATTATATTGATATCATATAGCAATGATAATGCAACATGGAACAATACAAGTTCTATTGGAAAGCCAAAGTTTTCTTACAATAGTTTCTGAGTACCACTCTATACACATATAGAAAGACCATTAATCCTTTAGCATTTACAAGAAATTCATTGAGGGAAAAAAATTAAAAAGATTATGCTGGAGGAAGAGACATACCAATAAATTCAATAACTTCTTCCTGCATTTGTGCTTTCTCATTCCTTCAAACTTCAAGAAAATCAGAAAAATTCTAACAATCTAAGATACACCAGCATACCGGCAATACAGTCGAATAAAGAGGTTTCATTTGTTTACATCAGGCAGTGATCATATACACTGAAACACTAGGTTGACATACTGCAAATTGAGTTCGAACTAATCAGATTTTCGAAAAATTTAGGACATTCTCCGTTAGTCCAGCTCCGGGATGCTACCGGACAGGCTCTATGCTTGGTATATAACTGCAAAAGGATAACAAGCTAGACCGTGTCCATTGCGTCCTCGCCAGTCATATTCCATGCTGAATTCACTTTGTGCTTGCATACAGGGCATGTACCTTGTTGGCGCAACCACGGGTCGATGCAATTTGCAT
>JBBMKF010000065.1:2012820-2026197 GCA_037834155.1 Curcuma caesia | reverse complement strand
AAAAATATTTATCCTATTTAAAATTCGAATATGTTTCTCTTATTATTATTCCTCTTGCGACCATTCCACGACGTACACAGTTGCGTGCAATATCGGGATTTGTTCTTCTCTCTGCTCTGCTCTGCTTTCTCCGCCGTTTTGTGCCGTCGTTGGCTGCGTCGCCATTGTCGGTTTTGGGCTGTCGTGGAGTGGTTTAAAGGCGAGGGGGGAAGGGGGCGGCAATAAATATCGGTGGTGGAGGTTCAACAACTCTTTCCACCTCGGTGACGATTCCTCCGATGGAAGTGGAGCCACGCTTCCTGCCTTCCCATCGCCCCCAATTCCTTCCTCAACTCTCTTCTTTGTCGATCGCCGCCGTGTTGATCTTGGGGGAGATACCATGCCAGATTTGGTTCTTCCATTGAGGTATGCAAGGTATGAAGCTGAAAAGGCGATGATCCACCTTTTGCTTTTTATCTGGATCTTCACCACTCCATGGGGGAATGGAAGAACAGGCTTGCTTGCGATTTCACCTAGAAGAAGGAGAAGAAGAAAAGAAGACACATATTTGTTACCGCATCAAACTATTTGTCTCATATAGTTCAGTCACATGCCTCTTATTTCTGGGAGTAAATGCAATTATTTGCTCTTGATCCTTCACCCGACATGAGCATTCATTACGAACAATTCTTTTTCAGAAAGTTGTCAGTTTTTGCGTCTCTTGTTTTTCCCCGAAAGGCCAGCCCAATCTCATCTGTTCTGTTTGTTTTTCAGATCCTTAATCCTTGTGTCCTCAACACTCTCGGGGATCTGAAAGAAACAGGAGTTTGACTATGGCAAAAAGACCTCGTAGACGACCGCGAAAGGATAATGTTGGATGTGTGTGGGGTTTGATCAGCTTGTTGGATTTCCGTCGAGGCCATCCAATTCAGAAGTTACTTTCAGATACAAAGCATGAAAGTACCAAGCATACTGGTAAGAATTTCAGTTTTAGTGTGAACTATAGCTATTGATTTTTGGGTTACTAAAAACTCTCTCATATACACTTCATTGAAGTAACGACAATAGGCTTGACAATTAAAATTTGTATAATTGCAAAGTTTTTAGTCGGTATTAAGGCCTTCATTTAGATTTAGCTATTTGTATGTCTTTTTAACTAGAAGCTCATAACTATTGTTTTATGTTATTCAGGTTCCGGCTATTCGAGAATTAAGCTCGATGTTCTAAGAAATCCAGAAAACAAGCATGAAGGTGCAGCCACTGTAAGTCTACACGATTTTATCATCAGTAGCTAAAGATATCAGTTGTCTATAGACAGCCATACTTTTTAAGAATGTCTTAGTTGTGTAATTCTGGCTGTTTTAGTATATCCTGAGTATTCTAGTGGCACAATTTTGCATAGACCCATATAGCCAACCTCCAATATTTGGGATGAACACTGCTTGTTGATGTGCGAAGAAACAAACTACATGCTAGACTGATATTAGCATCAATCCCTCAAACCTTTCTTTTTGATTCTTATGTTGCTAATCCAATTTGCAGATGCAGGGAAGATTCATCATCCATGTTTGAAGTAAATGTGAATAAAATTTAGGCTTCTGTTTAATTCTTTTTGTTTATGACCTAGTGGATTATTTTCATCGGTTAGTGAGCAACTCTACAGTATGTGTAGCAGCCGAAGAGGAACTAAATGATATAGTTTACTATATTCAAGCTAGTTATTTTCTTTGTATTCCTATTGCCTAGTTTTGAAGTGTTAGCACCTAACATCTCTGCTGCTAGTTAACAATCCCTTATTTTTCTCAGCTTCTTGATGAAATTAGAGACGACGAGGTTAGTTTGGGTTTGACAAGTGTAAAAGCACTGATGGAAGGAGAGATGTCTCAAACTGACTCAAAGAACGTTTCAAGCAATGAAACTCGACGAGTAAAATCTAACTTGCAGAGGGAGGTCAATTCTAAGAACTGTGAGCTCAGAAGCATAAAGTCAAAAGACAATGAAGGAAATAATTTGGTTCCTTCTCTTAGCTTGGATGGCCTTCACTCAGGTAGTGTGGATCTAACTGAAAGATCTCTTAACTTTGACATGGCAGCATTTTTGGTAGAATTCTACAGTTATACTCGCGAACAAGCTAGCCGAGATTCTGACAATAAGTTTGATTTGCTTCCTTCCTCGGAAAGTATTAGTTTTGGGAGTCAGTACCATCTTCATGAACTTGATGATCATCTTGATCAAAAGATCTCTTTTTTAAAAAAGACACTAGCTGATTTTACTGAGCTGATAAGTCAGAACTCCACTGTTGAGAAACAAAATGATGGAGGATTAATTGTCCGGTCGGAAAAGTTAAGGGATGCAATAGCTGCTATAGATTCAGATAGGAAGTTATTTATGAAGCTCCTCCAAGATCCAGATTCAGTTCTGTTTAAACATATTCGAAGTCTTCATGGTGATCAGGTAAGGAAAACATCCAAACTGGGATCAGATAGATATACAGAAAATGTCCCACTGTTGTTGGAGAAGAATGATAATTCAGGGAAATGCAACAAGTCTGACGGTAACCAGTTGCCTCAGAAACAAAACAGATATAACTTTTTCTGGAGAAAGGATAAGTTGAAGGGGACGAAGCCAACAGCAGAAAATCCAATTTCCAAATCTTTGAATAGAATTGTCATTCTGAAGCCAAACCCAGTGAGAACTACTGGAAGTTCTGTGCCGCAATTCCGTCATGTCCCTAAGCAAAATGACAGTGATGAAAGGATTGTATCCCATTTTTCCCTTAGAGAAATTAGGAGGAGACTCCGGCATATAATTGGTGAGAGCGGAGAAGCACGACATGCTATCTCCATGGATGGTCTTCTACACAGAATTCCAGTTAGGCCTAGTGAGTCGCGTGACTCGTCTGAAAATTTTTCTTGTGACGATAAGCAACCCAAATCGGTATACCTTGATAATAAAAAAAGTAAGAGCATTAGTTCCGAAGAATTTGAAGTTAACAGCAACAGTCATATTTCTCCCTCGACATCAAGATCTCAGTCTTCAATATATGAGGAAGCCAAGAAGCATCTCGTTGAGATGCTAAACACAAGAGTCGATAGTTTGCCAAGAGTTGAAGTTTCAGAATCATTGGGGACAGTGCTTTCTATCTTAAGATACACCGAGTTATCTCCTACATCCAGTCCTCAAAGAGATGAGGAACTTGCCATGCCACCTAAAGATATAAAAGATCCATCACTACAACAGTTAAAGCATGAAGGTGGGATCAATAACCTTAGAAACAAAATATTTAGGAGTTCCATTTTCCATGTACATTCAAGTGATGAAAGTAAAATGTTGGTCATGGCTGCAGAACTGGTTGGAACAGCTATATCGGAGCTATTACTTGTCGGTAGCAAAGACTTGAACAGCCAAGGTAGCCTTTATAAATTTAAATAACATTTTTTGTTGTTTCTTTTGTTACTTCATTATGAAATCCATCGAAGCTTTTATCATAAAATGTAGAGATCGTTGAAGAAGTTGGTGCTAAAAGGACTACAGAGTCTAACCAGTTGGATGATCACGAACTAATAGTTAAAAATGAAATATGCCAAACTGTGGAATCTACTATGTTATGTGGCTTGGTAACTTTTTGTCCAATTAGTTGTCTCGATTTAACGATAATTCTGTCTTACGCCTACACCACTGTTCTGCTAGGATATATTTGAAGAGAAGTCACCAGCAGTGGCGCAGCCAAAGCCCCGACCGAGCAGCTTAGTCAAGCAAAACTTAATGGCTCCTGAAAGCATCAATGAAAAATTAGAGCAACCAAGCCCAGTATCTGTTCTTGAAAACTTCCTATCAGATGATATTAGCAGCCCTGACTCTACTGGAATAGAGAATTGTATGATCTGGCAATTGAAAAGCATCAATTCTTTAGTTGAAACAGATTTGTTTGCCTTTTGGCATACCCCTGAATTCGATCCCTTTTTGCAGATAATATTCAAGTACAACATCAACAAGCTGTTCTCGAAGACAACAATTCTGGAAGAATTATAGCATCACCCGATGTAAAGGAAGATTTAAGAGACTGTCACCAAGATTGTCAAGCTAGGTTTGATTACATCGAAGCAGTCTTGGAAGCTTCAGGACTTTACGATGAATTTCCAATGAAATGGGATATAGAAGACCGGTTACTCGAACCATCTTTGTACGAGGAAATAGGAAGCTTTTTTTGCTTCCTACAGGATGATCCTAAGCTTCTATTCGACTGCATCAATGAAGTCCTTTTAGATATACACGAGAGCTTCTTGAAAAGCATCATGTGCCTATCCTACAAGCGAAATATCCCACCTGACCCTCAAGGTGAAGGCTTAATCCAAGAGGTAAGCAAGAGCCTGGAATGGCATCTTCAAGCACCATCGCCCAACACATTAGAGAAGGTAGTCAAAAAGGATTTGAATGGACAACCCTGGCTGGACCTTCGACTTGTACTTCTCAATACCACCAGTGAGACATCTGATATCATCTTGGATGATATAATTGAAGAGATTGTTTTCGACTGTTGGTGCTGAAATTAGAGTGATTTCAAATTCGTCTCCTCCAACTTGGTAAGATCATGCAGGACTAGAATCTCAGGATCAATTAGCAAACAAGACTGGAATTGTCTTTTTATTCACAATGAGACACAGATACTAGTAGTTTCTGCTAATCAGAGGATTCCCCTTGCTGTATATTGTTAAGAAGATTGAGGGAAGTTGAAGTGCATGCAAATAATCTTGTATCATCGGAAACATATGTAAATGAGCATAGTATTTAAGACGATGATGGATGACAATGAACCTTTGTTCTTGAAACCCCCATGATCGAAAGGGAGCTCCAAAGCATAATAATAAGATATGTATGTTAGTTTTGATGCCGGTTGAAAGAGCTCACTTGCATGAAGCAATGCAGAGCAGTGGACCAAAATTGTTCGATCGCATTACAGTAGAGTGATGAAAGCAACATCAAAGCCTGTTCCGGATTCCCTGGGATGCATTGCTGATGTAGTTTCTGCCAATACAACATACTCAGTCCAAAGTTTGGTTAATTCTATTCTTTTCAATTCAAAATTACTACAAAGGTGAGAAGCAAACCATTGTGATATCGAAAAAGCTTATGTTAGGAGACTACCCCAAGAAACATTCAAACTTTATAAATACTAAAATTCTATAACCATCTTCAAGTATTGACCCAATAACCACTTTAATCATATCAGCTAACAAGCATTATTGGTAAAAATATCAAGACCGGGATTTTAGAAGGTGGCTCTAGCTATCCCAAACAACACCCTTGAACAAATTTAAGTGAGCATACGACTATTCCTACTGCAAGTGCGTATATATTTATGTATGAGCACAGATGAGCTTACATTGCACATGACATAACATATGCAATTTTGAGATACAAGATCATGCACTGTAGCCATGGATAAAGGGGCTCCACTTAGCTGAATTGTAGCTTCCACAGATATTACCACAAGCTTCTTCCATCGCATCCTTCGAGACACCCTCGTTACATATGTTTGCGAAAGCTCGCATATGCTTCATGCCATATTGAGTGAGCGATCCACAGTGCGACTCGAATGCTTGGACCTAAGGTTTTTTGTTACCACATGGTCATGCTTAATAAAATAGATTGTGCAGATGAATACACTTGAGCACAATATTTACCATTGTTTTCAAGCAATCCCAATCATCAACCAGAGCCTGGCCAGACGGCCTCACGGTTTTGAGGATGGAAGGTGCAACATCCGATCCAAAAATTAGATTGCCGATGAGTTTGATGCTACTGTCAAGGTGTGTTCTGTGCATCATCATCTCAGTGATCTCCAAGAAAATTTCCTTCTTTTTGTTTGACCCTTCCTCTAATCTTTCATACTGAAAACAAGCACTAGGTTGTTAAGATATAAGAACAATGCAAGGGGGTTAAAAAGGTGTTCCAAAACAGAATCTGCAGTGTTGAAAGGCGGGAACTGCATGATAAGAATCGACAAGTGGGTCTAAACCAGTTGAAACACAAATGGATACTGCCAGTTAAAAGTTAGCAGATATAGCATTACCACATTAAAACCAATTGAAACTACCATGTTTCCTACTTACATATGAAGTCCATGTATATATAGTTTTCTCTCCACTGCTCTAAGTTTCCGGGTTAAATATAACATTATTGATCAATATGCTAGAAATCAAGGTCACTCACACATCCCTTGGTATTAGGCCCTTAGAATGACCGATGTTGCTCTTTGCTCGTCATCAAAAATACAATGTTCATATTAAATCATTGCCACGAATGGAAATAGCATAAAAATAATAAGGGAAAACGAAGTGTTCTTCACTCACCATGTGCCATAAGAATACGAGGTCAGCATCTCTCTGATTGATGACTCCCATCTGCATGCTGAGGCGAAGTGCATTCTCAGTTAAATTGGCATTGGCAGGGTCAAAACCCTGGTAAAGATACAACTTCTCAGCTTTTACATTCTTATCACCATACTCCATCACATGAGACCCTGCACTGTATGTGTTCTGGTTTGATGTCCTCATCTTCACCTGAACACATTATCAGATAAACACTTGGAAAACAAAAAAAAAGGAGAGGGCTATCTATAATAGAGATTAACATGAACTTACTGCCTCGTACTGTTTCCCAACCGTTTCCTCCTTTAGATTGTGATTCTCACTGCCATAAATATAATTAGAAGGTTAGCAGTCTCCATTATATCGAAAAGGCTCCTAAGTTTGGAGGATTTCTACCCTCAAAAACAGGAATACCATTAAAATGGAAGTTCTGACTACTTTTTTGGCTTTAATATGAGTTAGCACACCAGGCTATGGCTCAAAATTAAGAACAAAGATGACTTTTGCAGCAGTAAAAGGTACAATCTGTTATTGTGACAACGGTCTCCACCCACTAATTTCTTGACAATGTTTTTTCAAGAAAGACTAAGTTATGGCTTCGAGAACAGTAGAAGGTAAAAAGCATCCAACTTTGAAGCAAAAATTTCTTGGACAAAGCAAAGCTATGTCATTAGCAAGACTTAAAAGTGTAGCTACTCTGCAATGCACTAACATGTTGTAATTAAACCTAAGTTACTAATCAGAAAATTCTACAGTTTGAACTTGGATTCAATGCTCTAGTCTAATTTGTTGTACTTCAGCGCCTCTTTGTTGTTTCATCTCCATAGAAATAAAATTACTGAAGAAGGAAACTTTTTTTATTTTTTATTTCTTAGTGGTACCAAATAATCTAATGTCGGCCCATTAACATGAAAAAAAAATCAAATGCAATAACATGTTAGACCTTTTGAACTTGACAACAGATATGACTTGTTTAGGTATAAAACTCGAACCTGTCTTCCATCCATGCAACACTGTACAAGTCACCAAGGCAAGTCATAAATTCCTGTGGTGGTGGAGGATCCATCCCAGGACAGTAGGTTCCCCAGCTGCTTTCAACAGCATTGGATGCTGTTGTCACATATACATTAAGGTCTTCTGGCATTAAACCTTCAAAGATACTGCCACTCTCACATGCTTCGACATAAATAATCTGTTCAAACGAACACCAACAAAGATCAGCAATTCTATTTATAGTATAGCATAACCATAGGGCCAAATTGCTATGTGGTACAATTGTCTGACCATTTCTTTGTAACTCTTGGATGCATGTTTCTTCTTCAATACTTCAATGAATTCAGCAGCATAAAGATATGGCAAATTGGGCATTCCTGTATTTGAATAGGTGTCAGCATAATTAACCAGCATAAAAGTTGGCAATCAGAATGGCACAGAAAGTTGGACCTACCAAGGACCCCAGGTCCTCCATGATCGGAGTAGTAGATAAAGATCCTATCATTAGATTTGCTGTCTATGACCTTTCCACTTCCACCTTCTACAGCGCTCTTATCACCCAAAATCACTGCATACAGGTTCCTGGTATTGACTTGCTCCTTGGTGTAGTCCTAAGAACCCTAAGCAGTGTTAAAACACTAGAATGGAGGCTTTAATGTCAAAAGATGGATGACAATGTTAGCACATACACAATAAACATAGTGGGTATCATCAAGAAAAGATAACAAAACCATGGTAGTCAAAATCACAAGAAGATCAAGTAAACAATTAGATAGGACCAGAGAAGAATAGAATAATTATTATAAAATTATATATCAAAACAGCTTTTGTAAACCAGTTTCAAATAATGAAAATAAATTCAAGAGTGAAAAACAAATTAGAAGAAAAGGCTGCAAAAATGCTGGCAAACCTTGGGAATCCTCATCACCACTCTTTAGGATGACTCCAAAATGTGCCTTCTTACCTAAAAACCAGAGTGGAAGCTTCAGAAGGGCGATGGCCCAATGCATTTCGCTGAGTCCTTGCATCTTTCAATAATGACACTTCACCAGCGTCAAACATCATCTCAGTCAAATAGCTTTGGCACAATGTGAGACACTTATGCGAGACACCTCTACCAAACAGACACCTCTACAACAGCACAATGCCAAGATTGGAACATGAGCAAGACAAAATAAACATTAGAGATGACATTTATTAGGCCTGGTTTCTCTTTCAGTGATTCATTTTCCCATTGCAAAAGTCATATGGCTTCAAATGATAAAACCACCGCATCTAGGCACTACACAAACACGATAACATAGCACAAGAGCCTACGTGTCATATAGTATAAAAGATGTGCCTTCTCTAATACAATGTTAGCAATCTTGACCCACTAAACCACAAAATGTGAGAGGAGAAGCACATTACAAAATAACAACACTAACTTAGGATATAAGATAAGAGGATGACATGTGTCCAACTAGTAGAGGTTGTGATGACATCCTAGATGCCTATGCTCCCTATCAACCTGGCGATACTCCTCTAAATGGATGTGTTCAGGCGGTCCAAAATAAAATGTTATAGCTCTCCCCACTCTCATATTGCTCAGAAGCACTTCGAAGCCATTTTATGACAAACTTTGTTAACTACATATTCTCCCTTCCGTAATGATTCAACCTACTGTGTCTTAGATACCAATTGCAAACCCATCTCTAATCTGTTTGAGAAACCTACATTTTAGTCAGTGTACCATGCCCATAACAATATTCAAATCCTTTGTATCACTCCCTTAGAGCATAAGAAACTAAATCAGCTTTCACATTCTTTCACAAACCAAACCTACTCCTATTGATCCTATTTGGTTGCAACTATCCACCAAGGAGCTACTAATTTCAAAGATTTAAAAAAAAATAATTTAGTCAATTTAATTTTTTTGCACATTGCATCTTATCCGAGGTTGGAGGCTCTGGATCTTTAGGCATTTCTCCGAATCTTATCCAAGGTTTTTTTAATTTGCTTTCATCAAAAGACTTCCCCCATGTAGGTATAAAAGACAGCAAAGCTTTCCCCTTTTAATCAATTTCTTTCACTAGTTTTGCTACCCGACATTGTAAGGAGAAGGCTAGATGTATTTTATTCGGTGATCCAACAAAATGGTAAGTAATTTTACCTCAAGACAATGTTCACTCTTTTGTCTAGTTGTATTTTATTAGCTTGCTTCATCAAGGGCATCACTAGCAAGAACAACTAACACTAACACCTAAATAATGCACTATGGGCACTTTGTTACTCTTCAGGTTACTACTTACTAACACAAGAAATTGAATTCCTAGCAGGACCTATCATCTTAGTTCAATTCTTCATTCCCTGGCATGGAAAACAAAACCAGGGCACTCACTTCATCTCTAAACCGAAGAGGATTATACGCAGGTTCACCGACGACTAAATGAGCACACAAGACATATCAGAGCAAATAGGAAGCAAGGAACCCTTCTACCTTAGGGACGCCAGCATAAACATCTTGGCCCTGGGGGTGATTGATGATGACTCCCTTCCTGGGGTTGAGCGGGTTGTCAGCGATGTCGTCGTGCATCATCACCACTATGTTCTCCTCCTTCAGCCCGCCTTTCAGCAGCAGCTGGTACGCGTGGCACACGTCCGCCTGCATTTCCACAAACCGAACCGACGTCTTCAACCTACCCTCTATCGCCGACCATGTGTTCGTCGAAATAACGCAGTCACGGTGGCGCGTACCTGGTGCCGATAGTTTCCGTAGCCCGAAGAGCCAGCCACGAGGACAGCCCAAGTGGTTCCCGTCCCGTCCTCCTCCCCGGTATCAGGGATGGGACGATCAGACGGCAACCGGATGGTCGGATCGACATCAGGGACGAGGGCTGGCGCAATCGCTAGCAGCATTGAAGCGAAGCAGAGGAGGGCGAGGCGGGCGGCGGCGGAGGCGCGGAAGGAGGTCGTCGCCATGCTGCGGGATCCGATGGAGAGCTGCGTGGGGAGTAATGGGGCGAGGAGGGGTTAAAAAGAAGGGCACGGGATGGAGGAGGAGGAGGTGGTGGTGCGGACGCCGCCTAACGCAAGCCCTCTCTCCTCTCTGACCTCTCGCAGCGGCATGCAGCGCGAGGGGGAGACACGTGGGAGGCGCATTGTTGAAATCGCTTCCCTTGTCGCCACCTGCAGGCCGCTTCCGTCATGCTCTGCTCGTGCCGCTCGCCCTCTCCCTCTCCCTCTCCCTCTCCCTCCGTTTTCGCAGCAGCAGGCGTTTCCCTGCAGCAGGCGGAGCGGAAGGACGGGGCCAGAACCGCCTTATGATCATTATCTTATGCAACCCATATCTTTGAGGTTTCTCAAAAACACCCCTACTTTCTAAATTTATAAACGACAACTACTTTTCAAATTTTCCTGTCTTCCTCGCCATTTCCATTCTTCGCCGAAACCCTAGTCCATCGGTCGATCTGGTCGTTCCTTCCCCGAGAGCTTCTAATTCGTCTCCGAATACCCCGGTGAGCTTCCTCCTCTGCTCCCTTCTGTTTCCCTTTTACTTTCCCAGCTCCGTCTGTGATTAAGATCATTCGGTTTCTAATCGAGCTTTTCTTGTGTTGTTGATTGGGCGAGTCCGGAAGTTTCTTGACAGAAAAGTTTCTTCATTCTAAATAAGTTTCTGAACTGAATATGTGTTGATTTTGAATGCAGTCGATTCCTTTTCTTATATCTCCTGGACATTTTCCCGTGTTTGCACTAAATTATTGTAATCCTTCCTATCTAAGTTCAAGGTTCGTTCTCTTTGTTGGAATTAAAACTATCAACTCCATTTCATTTTTTCTTTCTTTTTGGATCTGATGCGGAAGTCATGTCCATCTTACATGTTGAAAAGAACTTTTTACAAATGGGGTGCACGGACTTGGTTATGCTATTCGATATCCAATGTTAGTGATGGCGTACAAGATGTCTAGACCTGAGCTAGGAACCTCAACGATGCATTTTAATCAACTTGCTATTCGTGGGATTGTTGCCTTGACACCTGAAAGTGACGTAAAGCTGTTGGTATCATGAAAGCTGGGCAGACATTTACAATAGAACCAATGATCAATGCAGGAAATTATTTTTAGTTGATCAGCATTCTGTGTTTATTTTCATCATTTTGTTTATATTGTTAGAGTGTTATTATCTTCATGAGTCTGGCGCGATCGGTTATGGCAGATGGATGGACTGCAGTTACTGCAGATGGTAAAGGGAGTGCTTAATTTGAGCACACTCTTTTGTCGAGTAGTGAGCCTTTTAGTGTTGACTGTTTTATACGGTGGCCAGTTTCTGTTGGAGTTTACTCTTTTAGAAAGTTTGATTGCTTTCCGACTTATAACTATGGCATTCTACTTCACTAACTGTTACAATTCCTAAACATAATCTTTGACTCTTTGTTGGAATCACTTTTCTTCAAACTTCACACCTTAGATGCATGGTTATCATCTTAAGCAGATCCACTAACAGAATAGTTTTCTGGTCTGGAATGGAAGAGATGCTCTGGGGTAAATCAGGGCATGTGTATTTCACATCCCAATTATTTGCTCAACTGCCCTGTTATTGTATGATTTTCCTACTTGACATACAGTTTTAATGCAGCTCAAGTATATCAAGCCTTGAGTGAGCAATGCTGCTATGCTCAGTGATTATTGATCCAATTTAAGTCAGCAAGAGGTTGTTGAGCTGATCTTAATTTCTAGTTGTAAAATAAAACGAACAAGATAAAAGAATAAGCTACTGCTCTTGAAAGCATGAATTAAATTACTTCCTAAAGGTCTAAACTTTTCAAAATTGATCTTTCAGTTTGGTTATGGTTGCATATAGGTTATTCTTTAACTTCAAAAAGACTTTTGGTGGGAGTTGGTATTTGATAATAAGCCTCTGCAAGCAAACTGCTTGCTCAGTGGTTAATAACCTTAACCTGTTGTTTAAGTGTACATACCATTTTTTTGTGTGTAACTGTTTTTTTAAAACTTGAGCAGGAAAGGGACCAACTATATATGTACACCCTTGATACTTCCCCTTCATGTGTGAGTGAATCTACTTCACTTGAGAGACATAAACCCAACACTTGAATTGCTGAGATTATATATATATATTTGACACGGACAAGATTACCTTGACCCTTCTGCTCATACTATGTGTGGGATTATGTTAAAGTTGATACTTATCTCAAAAGGTAGTCTATTACTATGTTAAAGTTGATGGACTAACCACTTATTTCAAAAGCTATTATTATGAAAGTGACCAATTATATACTATACCCTTAATATTATAAAAAAAACTCATGTCGGAGAATAATTTTTAGTTCAAAAATCAAAATTTCAACTACTACTAGATTGTCCAGAGCACCAACATGACTAGAATCTTCAGCTGCAGGTTTATTAGAGCATTTAGGTTAGTTTATCAAAAAGTTAATGCAATTTCAAGGCATCACGAATTTCACAGTCTCAGTCCTCATCTTCATTCACAGCATCACAATTTTCCAGATCTGAAACCATTTAAAATTGGGGTTTACTTGGATTGAGACCGGTTTTATTAACATTGTTGATAAAACCGGATTGGCAGATTGTTTCCCCCCTTCATAGGGTAATATTAGCTTCCATGCGTCTCTTTAGCCATGTATAGTTTAACTTTTCGGGGATCTGATCTCTTCAATGTCTGCTAACTGAGACTAGTTACTTCTGGCAATAGCAATCATGCAATTAGGCTCCATTCATGATATTTTCATTAAAGGATACTGCACATTATCTCAAGTCTCTACTAAACTTAGGGTTTTGTAAAGCTTCTGTCGTTGCAAGAACATGCCAATGGCACCTAATTAGCTGTTTATAAATAAGGTTGACTGAATAAGTCCATTGCAGCTAATTTAAATTAGCTGGAAATACTTTATTTCACTCCAGTTGTTGCATCCATAATCTTCATAGCATGCTGTTCTCTTGCTCGGTTTTTGTTTGTATAATATAGTTCTTTCTAGAATTCACAATGCTGATCAATGGGCAAACACTTTTAACTTGCA
>JBBMKF010000065.1:2000569-2011230 GCA_037834155.1 Curcuma caesia | reverse complement strand
ATTTCTCCAATCCCACCATTCCTATGTGGGCCATATAGATTTCCATTTGTCATTTAATCCGGACCTAAATTAATTGTGGCAACCATGCTCAAAACTTCAAAAATCATGAACTTGGCATAGTAGCTATGAGATACTATCACAAAATTGCATAACTAAAGATTCAACATTATAATGTGAGAATTATCTGTAGCAGGACCTACCTCCATATTCAAGAGAACTTTTTTGCTAAAGAGAATCTCAATGGTCTGCAGCAAAACAAATGAAGAAATAGAAGAGGGAAAAGGAAATCTGTTAGAACCACAACAATAAAAACAAACTGTCACAAGTACATGGGACCAGCTAGACAAATATTATCTCATAATTGAACTGTATGTGAATTTATATCATTAGTAACACCCATATTACCTCACGCCCATGCACAAGTTTGAATTTGTGTTAGAAATGCAAAATTAATTAGACGTTTCACAGCAAATGAAAGAAATGTGCAAATTGGTATTCGACATTAATATCACTGGGTTTAAGATGCAGAATATTGTTCTCCAATTTACATTAATAGGAAACTGTGGGCAAACAATTAATTTTCATTCGGAAGCAGGGTTTCCTTACAATGACTTAGCATTTATGCAAACCCCACAAATCCTATCTTCAGTACTAAAGCACAAAAAAAACATAGAGATACAAACCGAAAAATAAAATAATTTTAAAAAAAAATAAGTTCAGAGAAAAATAGTTGAAAAGAATTTCAATAGGAGTCCCTCCATAAACTAACACAGAAAATGGCCTACTTTCTTATTTATGAGTTCTGCTAGAAAGGAAGATATTACAGCAGATCAAGTAGATACTATTTAGAAAATAATTGTTCATCAGAAAAATGAATGGTCATGACAGCTAATGATGAAATATGAAAAGTATAATGATGGGAGAGTCAATATCGATGACAAATATGCCATAAGCTTACTAGGCTGAGAAAAACAATGTAGAGAAAAAATTCATAATGCAAAAGTTTCATGTGCCACAAGAGGCATTAGTAGTTAGAGAGTCCAAACCTTGTTGTGCAGTACAAAAATGATACAACACTAAAAAAAGAAGTAATCCATCAATGATTGTAAAGAAGGCAGAAGATCAAATCTAACAACAGTATGTATAGCATAGCATGCAAACTAGAAAATCAAATAAAACAAGAATGAGGCAAGTTGTGCACTCCAAGTTTGTAGATTCGTCCTTGTGAACATGAATCTATATGTTAAGAGAAAGCATATAACAACAAAAATGTATATTGACAGAAAGATTTAGAAGTTCTATGCATTGTTTTAAAATGTGTTTCATGTGGCCGCATTCAGTGCTTTACCAGACTGCATATGACCGTATATTCAACTGCAGTCACAGATTACCTCAATCAATCAACTCACCTGGAAAAAACTATTTTTAATGCATAGAGAGAGAGATTAGTTAATAGGAAATGGCCTATCTAGTTTAGGTCTAATTTTCTTCAAAAATTAAATCAAGAATATGAGAAGGGAAGACATAGTTGACTGATAGTTTAAAAGTGTTAATAAATGTGATAAGTTTAAAAGAACAGTTATTTAACAATTTAGATTTAAAAGGAGTTTGCATAAGCACTATATATTCGTATACTGGTAATTATTAGAAACGTACATACCATTTGCATGTTATTCATCTTATAGAGAGTTGATCTTTCCATGTGACCACATTTGCATTATTCAAAGACCAACTTCAGACTGCCTATATACCATTTTAAAGACCATAGTTCTATGCAAATAATTGACATCTTATGCTATATATTTCCATACCTTTAAAGTTGGTGTAATAACCCTGTCACATTTCTGATATTGTTGCAAAATCCAAAGAAAACCAGTACTCAACAAATACTCTCTGAGATTTCGCTCTTCATTTTTATCAGATTCTGACACTTGGAGATAATCCAGCAAAGCTGTCACAGAGGTTTTACTCAAAGACTCCTGCAATCCACCAACAGAGATTACCAAACCAGAAAGCACAAATCTGCTATAGCTGCTGATTCGTAGAAGTTGCACCAAGCGTGGAAAAGAAACAGATGGGACCTGATAGAATAAAATATATATGTAAGAATTCTTGGCTCTTATGGAATAGAAGAAACCAACAGTAATTCCTAAAAGAAGATAATTTAATACTACCAAAAGTGGCCATCTAAATAGCAAAGGTATAAAAGAATATTATAGAGACAAAATCATGAAATACAATCACAAAGAGCTTTGGTTGCTGATAGTTTCACTAATGACGCGGGTCTATAGAGCACAATAGCTGGAAAGTTCATTCAGCAAACCCAGATAAACTAAAACTTATGTTTATGTTGCTTACATTGTGATTGCAAGAATATGAAAGGATAACTTTTGTAAAAGTACAGACAAGATTGACTTTTTCTAACTTTAAGGAAAAATAAATGAAAAAATACAGGAATTATTTCACATGAAAAAAAAAAGACAGAAAACAAATGATTAGGTAGCTGCTTACCAGCCATAGTTACCAGTGCAATACACAAGAAAACTGTTTGTCCTAACAGTTTGGTGCTGTCTTTGTGGATTTAATAGTAACCATTGTGTAGCATGCATTCAAGAAATTGCTTACCGTGATTGATAAGAAAATTACAATTCAGAAGGATTCATTCATCAAGTAATGAAAAATAGAAGAACTAAAACAATTCATTATACTAACAAAGCTTAGATGATCATATAATCAATTGGAAATGCCAAGGAATTTTGATGATGACCAAGAAGTGTGGAAATTATCAACAAAATACTTACACTCCACTTCAGTTCTGGATCATTAGGAATAAATTGTTCTAGTGTTTCTCTATCTGATATAAATGGAACGAAGTACTTTTGGTTGTAGAGAATCCTCTGCAAAGTCTTGGCAGCTATATCTCTTATTTTATCTATTTTTTCAACAGCTTGTTTTGCTATGCCGCCGACTAAGTTTGTAGTAATTTCTGGGCCAACAAGCCTGGAGCTAAGATTAGTTGTTTGGCCATCAGAATGGTATGCCTCACCCTGATGCTCAAGAGATTTTCTAGATTCAATAGTGTCTCTCTTACATAGGATGTCCATGCACCTCTCAAGAGCATCCATAGCAGCTTCGCGCACCCAGGAGCCCACATCACCTCTATTATCAACAGCATAGTCATCAAGGGCTTGAAACAGAGTTTGCATCACATCACTTCTGATAAATAAATACAAAGAGGACAATTCTTCTCCAAAGTCATCAGTGGAAGAATTTGACAGCATTTCACAGACTGCAATTAATCCACGGACAGCATTTACACGTGCTTCAGCATCTGGATCATCTGGCTTATGCTGCATACAAAGGCATCTAATTAATGACTGATACTGCTGAAAAGTTTCCTCCAAGTAGCTGACATAATACCTGAATGGTACAGGAGCTGCAAAGCTTTGTTCCGACAGATCTCCATTTATGTACTAAGAATTCACAAGGTAAGATGCCAAGGGCCAGTGCTGCACCTCTTCTTGCAGCCACATTTGGATCATCTAGGAGTTCCAGGTACTTTAAAGTTACCTCATTAGCAGCTTTATCTCCCAACATAACAAGATAAGCAGGGATGAAATGCTTTAATGCATTAACAGCAGCAAACTGGACAGGCAATTTTATCCATTAGAGTTCATATAACTGCAACAACAACTAATAGGTATGCAATAAACATATCCATACATAACAAGTTATATTGCAGTATTATTAGAGAATTCAGGAAAGGACATAGAGAAGTTCCAATTTAAAGAAATTTTACCTGTATCTGAGCATTGGGGTGCTTTAGATTCTCATTTAGAGTATCAAGTAAACTTCTTTTTGTCTTATCATTCAAGGATACTTTGGAGAGAGAGAGACACTGGATGAATCTTGAAACAGCAGCTCGCATGATCTCTCCTCCCTTTCCTCGATAAAGGCGTGCTTTCTCAATGGCCGGCACAACACTGGATAAAGACTTTTGTTTGTCTATAAGGAAAAGCAAAACCACAAAATATATAAAAGAGAATTATCCAGGATACAGGACTGGGAATAGTTAAAGGATTATGAGCAAATAAGGCATGTACTTTCTCTAGGAAAAAACATATCTAATTATAATCTTAACAAGAACTCTCACTATTTATTGATCAAACAATCAATCACAGAATATGCATGCAAGCATCAGTTATCTGTTTCAGAATGCAGTCAATGATGACAAAACAACAGAGGAAAATCACAATTAAGTAATACCATGTCGGGAACGAAGGAACACAAGGTAGCACAGATGAGTCAAGTTGGCAACTGACTGGAAGGTCTCTCAAGATTAAATTAACATATGCAGATATCATGGAAAATTATACACTATATGACAAGAGATTTATCAATTTGTATCAATGAAGATTAAAGATTGTAAAGATCATTAGTTGATGCCCGTCCCAAGCCAACATGAAAATGAAAAAGGTTGAAGGTTGTGTTAGGCTTGGACAACCATCATTAAAATTGTCTAAATCTATGTTCCTATGAACATAAATTTTGAACCAATTTTTAGTAAACCTAGGTCACTAGTGTTGTAACTTATAACCTTCCATAAAGCTGAATAGAGGGATAAGATTCATGTAACCATTCAAAATACTTGGGATAAAGCTGAATAGAGGGATAAGATTCATGTAACCACTCAAAATACTTGGGACAAACATGGCTACACAATGAAAATGGCGGTGATGCAAATAACATTTTAGGTATTAGCATCATAAATATAGAAACTAGAATGATGAAATCATAAATAGCCTTCTAAAGAAAACACAAGAGAATGACAACATCAAAACTTGATGCTATTTTGTATTTATGTAGAATGCACTTATTAAAGACTCAACAGCCTTTAAGAAGATAATGCAAGTAATTCTTGTTATTTAGCAGAATGTGGTGAAAACTTGCAAGGAAGCAACTAATATGAGAAATTCCATGAAATGGCAGATCAGAATGACTGCATAAATCCAAAGAATTTTTTTGACTCAATTACTCTATCACAAGCATTTCCATTTTTATCTGTGTGCTTATATCTTCCAATGTTTGACATAGTCACCCTTCTCAATTATTATAGATAGGAAATGTCATCCAGTATAAAATTCAAGCTAATGAAAGCATTCATATAGTTCATTGTTGGATAAGAAATAAAAGGCATTTGAAGTCAACAAAGTTACTAAACCACAGCTGGAAAAAAGGTCAGCTAATTTATCAAGGTTCTACAAGCTTGAACATGTGAACAAAACAGAGGAAAATATTGTCTTTGGACGATAAAATCCAACTTCCATCAATAGAGAAGCATATTAATGAGGTCTATGCGTGTAAGCATCTACCTGCAGAAAACTCAAAGCTGTGGCTTTGCAAAGCAAGAACAAGTTCTCCAGCAGCCAATGTAGCACCATGGCGTGTGCATAAGTCAGATGATAAAGTACTAGGAATTAATTTGCCAAGAACATGATCTGCAAAATATTCAGGATCATACTTTGCAAGGCCAGAAAGTGCCTCTGCAGCCAGTTCTCTCAGGCTCTTGTCCTAAAGAAGAAAAGGAAGGATGTGAAACACGGAGTGCAATAAAAAAAACAACCTTGAATGAGTATCTAACTGATGGCTATGCTTATTGTACAGAAAAGACATTGTTACTTTGTCATATGAAACAAAATTTTATATAATTAGTTATGAGATACTAAAATTTTGAATAAGACTCAAAAAATATAGTTTATTTTACTTAGAGGTAATTCAGAATAACTTGATAAGTACCAACGCTAAGCATAAAGTTAAGAGGTGGCAGTCTAACTTTACCAGAGTTTAGATGAAAATACTAGGTAATGTATTGCATACATAATTAATGGTTATTGTAGATGAAACTTACAGAAACCAGGTAAAAGAACAAGTAGCATATTCAAGAAAAATCATATATGACCTATGTATAGACTACTCAATCTCAAGTTCAATAATCAGCAGATCATCACAATTTGTTTGACAAGAAATTTCATTAATTAAGCCAAGAAATAAAGTAATATTGATGCCAGTCCTAAGCCCAGATGAAATAGTCAATGGTTGCATTAGGTCGGAGTAACCAACATCAAAATTTGATTAAACCTATGAATATAAATCTTAACCCTAATCCTCATGCGGCTAAGTCGTCTCATAAGTGACACGAGGGGCCTTTACTACATTTACTATTTGCAGTAAGTTTAATCCGTTGTTTCAATCTTGTTAGAGTTACTAGAATTATTGGGAAATTTATTATAGATATTATGAGTTTAATGGCATATTTAATATTTAGGTATTGGTTATTACATGAGAATCCTATACATATTGTATGATACATCCCTAACATCAGTATATTACTATATTTGTCTCAACATAATATCAAAGCAAGCTCTCCTGCATGATGGTGGAACCACTATCAGCCTCAAAAGTGATTAAGCATGATTCTAGGCTGAGTTTACGTTTGCGGCTTGACAAGGATGTCAAGATTTAAAGGATTTAAAGTGAGGGAGATTGTGACACTCTGACTAGTTCCAATATCAGGACTCTAAACTTTGAGCAAAACAGGGTAGATATGGCCAATGAAGCAAACCACTTTAAGGGTTTGAAATGTATTTATTTTTATTTTACTTTCACATTTTTTGTGCCTTTAGTTAACTTTATCCAAGTCACAATGCAACTGGGTCGTGAAATCCTACAAAAGGAGCTCAATCCATTGTTCATTGATTCAAGCAATAATATAAGTTCCTATCCAAATATTATCCCCTCTCTCCTGCAAGGTTACCAATTGAGGCACGCCAACTTCCACAAGGCTGATTAAGGAAAGCCAATTATTCCATGCTGCATTAATCAGACAACTAGAGATGTTCTCTTAGAGCTAACAAATACATATGGTATGACAAGACATGTTCTTTACTATTTGCTAGAACTGGTGTGATTTTCCTAATTCAGAACAAATCCTGTTTTTTCTTTAAACAGTTAGGTCATTGTAAACCATAACAATTTAGTTTTAATTTTGAATTATAAGTAATTTATCACAAATCTCATAGGATCAAAGACTATATCAATCATAAATTTCAGAACTAGAGGCTAAATCAAGTAAAAAAAAGAGATACCCAGTGGTTAATTTTGCTGCACAACAGTTCGTCCACAAAACAGTAGAGATACTCTGTATACTGAGCTATAGAGACAGCAACATCAAGATAAGAATTTGTCCGTGAGGCAAGAGAGAAATAATCTGTTTTATTGACTATCTCAATGCCATGTGGAAAGTTTCCCTGTCTTCCAACATTCTCCTGAAAGGCAGCTGAGGCTGCTCTTCTACAATTAACCTACCAACATCAGGTAGAGTGGCTAATTGTACTACAAACAAATAGAAAATATCATAAAATATATGCCATGACTTCATTAACAAATGTAGTGAATTCTCATAATGCAGAAGAGGATAGAGTATAATACTAACCTCTCGATCATAACAAGCAACTGTTAGAAGGTGTGGAGCAAGTTGTTCCAAAGTATCTTTCATATCTCTGCTGGAATATGCACGGCCAAATGCCCAGCAAACATATGCAGCAGCATCCCGTACATGAGATCCAATACTATGGGGACCTCTACGCACATCATAATGTAAAGCCTGAAAATATATGCTCTTTCAGCAAGGCTAACTTTGTCATTTTCGGCAAGATGAATGGGTCTTATTTCTGTCATATTTCACTAAAGGTATTATAATTGAGGATGGATATAGACAGGCTGAAATTGGATGATAAGATTGAAGAATATTAGTCTATACCAAACCATACCTTTATAAGGGACATGCCATTATTACATTAATATTGAACCTTGGTTGAAACAAAATATGAATAAATCAGATCACCAGAAATCATTCATAAAGCAACACACTTGAGGTCCCTATCGTAAGAGCTTATAGTGATCAATAGATATATTAAATAAAGAATACTTATGTAATCAATAAGGCAACAAAACATCAGTAAATCAAGACACATTATGGTTAGTTATTACCTTCACTATCAGAGGAACTACTTTAGCGAAGCTACTAGGTAGCAACAACCCTCTCCGTGCCAGCTCTGCCAAGGCTAAGCACCCTCCATGCCATGAACCATCTCCCTGCAAAATCAGAATCAATTGCAGAACCTCTTCGGTCTAAAATCAAAATCAGAAACAAGTTTAAGATGAGCATAATACAAAGCCATTTAACATCCTAGAGGAAAAACAGACACTTTGAACACTGATGTCAATGGCATTCAAAAAAGTATATATAACTTTAGCAAGAGATACAGGGGCAATTTAATTACAAACCTCGCCAGGCGAAAATAACTCCATTACTGAGGACAGCACATCTTCAGCTAGATAAGATGTCAAGCGTGCAGTTATTCGCCCAATACCTTTTGCAGCTGACCAACGCACAACTGTATCCTGCATTATGATCATGATTATGCTGGCAGCAACTAAAGGTATAAAGACAACCATGATTAAAGTGAAATTTCACAGAATTTTATCATTCAATTTTATTTTATGAGATTTTATTTTAACTCTCAAAAAATAAAGATTAAATTATACAGTCTTGTGAATGATCCTGCATCCTGATTAATGAGTAGTATTTTTGTTACCATTAAGGTAGTATTTCCGTTGCCATCAAGGTTTAAAATTTGTTTGGTGCCAATGTTTTGATCTCCAACAGTAAGTTTCAATATCATGTTGTGCCGATACTTGACACACATCAACATTCTTCCAAACATGCTAAGATAAATCCAAATAAATTTAGTACTCTAATCAACATCCACTAGACTTTTTTTTTCCTTTCATGTATAATTCTATACCAATTAATAGTCATTTGAATTAAAATTTTAGAACAATAAGTTACAAACATTACGAGCATTTCAACTACTAATTACACCTTACTAGTACCAAGGTTCAAAATCTCGAGCTATGCCCAAGTTTTGATCTTTGACTGGAACGATGCTGTTTCAGTATCAGCCCGATGTTTTGCCGCATGGTGCCGGTAATGGATTGAAGTTGAAGAAGGAAGGAGATGAAATATATAGGAAGTAAACATTGTCTACCCCAAGCATAATTTTAAATCTTGTATCATGTCGGACGAAACTGTCGAAATATATTATTCCGATAAATTATCAAAACTCGATACCACTTAGCACGGGCAATGTCTCCTTTCTTTGCTTCATCTCCTTCCTCCTTTAACCTCCAATCTGTCACTGTCATCATGCATTGAAGCATCGACATAATACTAAAACAATTTCTTTCAAGTCAAAGACCAAAACTACGATATGACTCAAGATTTTGAACCTTGATGTCGAGTGATATCAAGTTTCGGTAATTAGTGGAACGATACATTTCAACCAGCATGATACGACACTTCAAACCATGACTAATACCATAACAAATGTTGTATATCAAATGGAAGCAAAGATTAGTATCATTCTGCATTGGAATTTTGTTATCAGTCCAAAAAGAGTATGATTTCAACGACGTGTTACATTGACTTTCAGTATGCTTTGGCACAAGTGTGCTAAGATGAATTTAGATGAGGTTACGCTTTTAATATTATTTCACTTAGTTTAGTTATTTCTAAAATAGAAACTATAATGATTAGATATTCATTGAAGTAAAATTTTATTGTACTATACTCGACATGTAGCATGGCGGAATGAATTCATAGGATATTAGTTATTTCTCTTTCACCTACATTTTATAAGCTTTTATAAAGATTTTATCAATGAGATAGTTGGCTATAATTAGATTATAGCAATTAGATAACCAATTGAACTAGAATTTAAAGAAACAAACTAAAAGAAAATGATAAACATTACTTGAACTAATATGACAATTGTTAAAGTGTGGCAAAGCATGTCAAGTGCCAACACTGTATGATACTCCTTAGCATTAGCATTGTTGGCTCATGAGAGATTATATATGTTGACTACATTAAATTTTAGTAATTTACCAACAATATGTTTCAACAATGGCATCGTCATGGCACAAGATTTCAAACCATGATTGTCATTACCAATCAATCAAACACTAAGAAGAGATCGTAGCAATAAATAATATTTTATTACCATATGATGTGAGTTGAAGTTATACAAAGATGGGATCATTAAATGTTTGTATTAGGTCAACTGAATATATTTAATTTGAAAAAATTAAACCAGAGGATAAGTTCACATCAGCATATTATGAACTAACATACCGAGTCACGCAAGCTAGATAACAACAATTCAAGTATCTCTTCAACAAGTTCTGGAACATCCATGTCTTCTCCTACTAACTCTGCATATTCTCCATTATTGGAAAAATTAGCATGCTGACCAATATTACTGCTGTATCCTTCTCCAGAATTTTTTAAAATAGTTTCTCCTAATAATCTGTTCTGTCCCTGGATGTGGTAAACTATAGATTTAGTATTATAAATGTAAAGCAATAAAAAAACAAAAACAACAAAAGGTCTGGTCTAATCCTAAAATAAAAAACCAGAAAAAGAATATTTGTAGGAATTTATGGATCTGAATGTGCAGAGGCAAGTTCAGAAGAAATTGTATGCTTGCATTCCTCCCAAGATGAGCTGGAGTTGACGAGGACAGGAGAGAAAGTACTTG
>JBBMKF010000065.1:1956009-1976736 GCA_037834155.1 Curcuma caesia | reverse complement strand
CTAGTATCTGATTCTTTCTCTGGGAAACATTATTTTCTAGCTGCTTTAGCTTCTTGCCTAAAGTCCTTCCATTCAAGTGTCAATCCAAATTCCACGTAGTTGCAAACTTAAGATCGCTGAGAATTTATTAGCTAATAGGCTCTATGTTAAGGATGAGTACCTCCTTGAGTTAATTAAACCTTGAAGCTACATTTTGAAAACCTGCATGGTTAACATCTTTATTTTTTATTCTTGTGAAGATTAACATTAGTATATATCTGATTGACAATTTTTATTAGGAAGTTCAAGAACAGAGCTAATTAGGCATTACAATGAGTAGACAAAATCTAGAACAGAGCTAATTAGGCATATCCCGGAGATGCAAACCGATCCTATAGTTCTAATCAAATTCTCTGGGCGGACCGCCTACTGTACAAAATTCAGAGTGAAGAATCAATCAATTACAATGATTTGGCACAAACCATTGTAATATCATGCATTAACAGTTTAAACAATTTTAGAAACATTCATAACAATACCAGAAACTTGAAGCAATTACAATGATTTGGCACAAACCATTATAATATCATGCATTAACAATTTAAACAATTTCAGAAACGTTCGTAACAATACCAAAAACTTGAAATCATTGAGTAATTATTGAACAAACTAGAAGCAGCGAATGGCAAAGGGGAGCGGCGAACGACGAACGGCAAACGACGAACGACGAAGGCGAGCGGCGAAGACGAGCAAAGCAGAAAATCGCGAGAGATTAGAGCGGATGGGTAGGCGTCGATGCGCGAGCAACCGGCGTAGGGGAGCGGCTAACGGCGAACGGTGAAGGGCAGAGGCAAATCGCGAGGGATTAACGGCGGAGAGGCGGTAGAAGGTTTTAGAGAATCGATCACAGAATAGGTTAAGCTACAAGTAGGGTATAAGGAAATAATAGTATAAAATTTATCATTATGGCACAGTAATGAATAGGTTAAGCAACGAGTAAGGCATAAGGAAATAATGGTATAAAATTTATCATTATTATAAATAGTTTAATATAATATTTTAATTAATAGGTTAGCGGCGAAGGGCAGTAATGAAGAGGGTATAAGGATCGAATTAAGATTTTGATATTAATACATATCATTAAACATTATTTATAATTATATTTAAATTAAATATCATTAAAAAATATGATAAATCATATTTCTAATATCAAAATAAATTGATAAAAGTAAAAAATAAAAAGGGATTTGATATAAATGCCAAAATAAAATTTAAATATACCAATAATTAAAATAAATTGCACTTAATATTTTTATATTCTGATTTAATTTTTCATTAATATAATTTATCATCATAAATAATTTAATATGCTACTTTCATATTTAAAATAATTTATTTTGATAAATGCCATTAAAAATTATTTATAATAACAATGAAATAAATTATAAATATAGGTATATACTATTTATATCCACAGTAAAAAAAAATTATAGTGACAGTAAAATATAAATATAGGTATAGATATCCAATAGCCACAGTATTGATATCTTTCCCTTTAACTTATAGTGACGGTGCCGTATATTTGTCGCTATATGTTACCTTTAGCTACAGTTTATATATACGTAGCTAAAGTTTACCGTAGGTATATAACAATTTTCTTGTAGTGAATTCATGAATAAATTGAGCTCGATTTAAAAATAACACATTTAAAAATTAAATGAGTTTAGTTCAAACTCAATTCGTTAATATATATAATAATAAAATAAATATGTTCATGAACCTTTTAACATACACATTACTACATCACAAACATGTTCACGAGCAATAAATATTATTAAATTTGAACTCAATTAAATAATATTTTTGAATTCAAAATTAGACTCAAATTCAATTCATTAACTTAATTAAATATATTTTTTTCAATCTAAATCTGAATAATTAACAAGCGACTTAGCTTGTTTACACTCTACCTGTCGTTCTGCTGAAGTAAACTACCTACAATCGACGGGGAAGCTTCAAGTAAGGACCGGGACGCCAATTTGACTTCCTTAGGGACCTTTGTAAAAAAAAGTTTTCTCTCTCCTCCCGTCCTTCCTTCTCCACGTGACAACCTGCGCATAATTTTGAATAACGATTAACTATGCGTTACTGAGGTCACCCACCGCCCACACTGCTGACTCCGAACCGCCCGCTTCCGTGGGCATTAGACAATCAGTCACGTAGAGAAGAGAGAAGCAGCTGTGTGCGGGCATCCCCATAGACGCGCTCGTCGCCGTTAGGAAGAGACGAGTCGTCGGCTCGTCGCCACGACTCGTTCTACACAATGCCGCCCTCTTTTAAAAATACTTCCACTCTCCTCCTCCTCCACCTCGATCTGGTCGCCTCCCCTCCTCCTCCTCCTCCTCCTTCCCTGCGTCCTTCTGCTCGTCGGAGACTTTGCGATGATGAGGGCTCGGCCGGCCTCTGCCACCGCCCTTCTCCTCGTAGCCGCAGCCGCATTCCTCCTGCTCTTCCCGGTCGGTCGTTGCCAGAGCTTCGGGGGAGTCAACCCCCCTCCTCCGTCTCTGACGTCGCCGTTATTGTCGCATCTCAATGAGGACGTCAACAATGTCACCCGGAGCTTATTCCCACTCATCAGCAACCGCTTCGGCTTCTGCATCAAGGATGCGTGCGTTTCCTCTTGGTTCTTTCCCTTTTTCCCCTTTTTTTTCCTTTGGCGAATGTTGATGTGGGTTTGGACTGTGGGCTTCAGGCAATCGGATTGGGATCGGGCGTTCAATTACAGCACGGATATGAGTTTTATGGTCGCCTGCGCGGCCACAACTCCCGGTACGCATGATATTTTAGTTTTGACTTAACTGCTTTTGTTTACTACGATTCGGAATTGTAACGATTCTCGAGTGTCAGTTGTGTTAATCCTGCTTTTGGTTTGTCAGGTGAGTTTTTTTTTGTTACTTGGAATTTGAGAATGGATCTAGGTTCTATTGCTGATTTTAGAAGATGAAAGCATTATTAATATGGCAGGCTGACGTAGTTTAAAACCATAACTGCAGTTTACCTTCTTTCATGAAGGAAAAACAAAGTATAATAACTGCCAATTTAACTCCATGCTACTTCTAATTTTAGGAATTGAAAGCATCGTTGATATGGCTGCCTGGAGTAACTCAATATGATGACTGTTTTGTATGTGTTGTTAACATGTGTATTAATGTCTTCATATATTTCAGAGATCTGCAACAGGATGCTGCTTTAAATCATGCATAATCTCTTAAAACTTTATCAATTCTTATTGTTGGATTAATTTTTGAGTACAATGAAAAATTGTGTCTAACTTTACTATTTCTGATTCATTCGGAGAAAGCAGATATTGAAGGACGCTTATGCACAGCAGCTGAAGTTACATTTTACTTTAACAGTTTCATTGATAGTGGTGGAAGGACTAACTATATGAAACCCAATAAAAACTGCAACTCGAGTTCATGGGTTCCTGGATGTGAACCAGGATGGGCAAGCAGTGTCCCTCCAGACGAGAAAGTTGACCTTCAAGAATCACAACAATTGCCTTCAAGAAATGTTGACAGCAAACCATGTTGTCCAGGCTTTTACTGCCCTTATGGAATAACTTGCATGATACGTAAGTGTAGTTGCCCATTGTCCTCTCTTTTTTCTTTGGCATTCTCTCATCTCATTGTTTTTGTTTTCTATTCTCCTTATTGAAGCATAAGCATTGATTCACTAAGACAATGTACCAAATATTCATTTCATTGTTGTTTCGGTCAATACATCGTGGATGATCAAACTACCGGCTCACGAACTGTTGACGAACACATTCCTTGAGGATAGCCGCCGGAGAGGAGAAAAGAACCTGAAAAGTACTCAAAAAGAGAGTTAGAATGGTGCCGATGATGAATCTCGGCAAGTCACTCCGACATTTAAGTTAGGTTTTTACGTGAGGAAGGAGTTTAATGACTTGGAAAAATTATGAGTGATGTGTGCATACCTGTGTTCATGGGTATGGATCTTCTTTTATTGAGTTTTTAATATCCGTTTAAGATATCATTCCGAAATATCCATTCCAGTTTTAGAAAGATTCTGATCGTTCGGAAGAAACAATCTTAGGCTCCCCTGATTGCGCGGGCCGTCCGACTCTTGAGAATAAGCAAGCTCTAAGGTTGGGACCTTAGGACGAGATGGATCAACACGTGATGTCGAATAAGTGCTGAGACCGAAACTTGAGATCGGGACTCAAGGCCGAGATAGGGTTGACGTGTGATGCCGAGTGAGTGCTGAGACCGGAACTTGAGGTTGAGACTCGAGGTCAAGATGGGGTCGGCGGGTGATGCTGAGTGAGTGCTGAGACCGGAATTGGGTTGGCGCGTGATGCTGAGTGAGTGTTGAGACCGGAACTCGAGGTCGGGACTCGAGACTGAGATGAGATCAATACATGAAGGCGAGTGGGTGCAGAGGTTAGACCCTAAACCTTAGGGACAACTACCATCAGGTCCTGAGGGGTGTTAGTTTTTTAATTGTCCGCCTCTCGAATATTTCTAATCTTTCTTACTGATTCTACTCATCCTTGCTTTACAACCATGTGATGTTCCATCAGCAGCCACGCGTCAATTCAGAGACTCTACCGTATCACAAGCCTTCTTGATTAGTCTAGTCGAAGAAGACATAATTCGACTGGCTGGACTTGAGTGCTTTAGATCATTCAGGACACATTTCGTGAACCAAATTATACACATGGTTCCGAGATATTTTTCTTATTCTTCGGGTGAAATGGTCTTGGAGTTTCTTAATTTTAATGATGAACTGACTTTATAACTTTATTCTGCATGACACATAGAGGTAACAGATTCCTATCACATCAGTTGTTTTTGTTTTCTATTTTCCTTATTTGAATCATAAGCATTAATTCACTATGAAAATGTATCCAATGTTGGAAATGAATAATTTTGGGAATTAAATCCCAAAATCATTTCAGGATATGGTCAATTAATTACATTTAAAAATCAGTTAACTCCCCTAATAAACCACCTATAACCTCCCGTATCAATTTCCATCTTTGATGGAAAGGTGTATATAAAGGATTATGATGCCTTTTGGTCCCTACGCCTAACAATTCTTCCAAAAGAATACAACATCATATTTTGATTTGTTAGGTGTAGAAGATTCACAATCATACCTTTCATTTTCTAAAGCAAAAGAAAAGACATCAATAACTAACTAGAGGTATATCTCTATTGATGTTGTGTATAATGATTTTTTACATTTGATATCAGAGCAATTTTTAGCCTCTAGCTTGATTTGTCTTTGTTGATTTTTGGATATAATTTTTTGCAAGAAAACATGTGGTAATTGGATTGAAGGTTTCTTCAAAATTTATCTTGAAATTGAAGATACTTAAGAAACTTATTTTTGAACAAATTTGGGGTTGAATATATATATATAATTTGGAATATGGAACGTGGAGACATCTGCTAACAAAAAATTAAAGTTTGCAAACCTTAAGATTGAAGCCGTTGATGTCGTTTTGGATTTCTTAAATGGGCTCATAATGTGTTTGTTTTCTATGCCTACCTATTATGAAATGCTTGGTTTAACTTGAAACAAATCTAATTTAATATCCTTGGCCCACCTTTCTTTAGTTAATAATTTTTAGGCCTTAATAATGGACTAATCTACATGTGAATTGAGCCATACTGTTCTGGGCTTATTTTGGCATTTAGTATTTAAATAATAATAAATTGATTATTTAGTCTATCAAAATTATTTATGCAAGTGATGTCCTGAAAATTGTTGCTATTTGTGTTACTATTTATTTCTGTTTTCATGCAAAATGCAAATGCAGTAAATTAATTAGTAATTTCCATGAAGCAATATTGTTGCATGCCTAAAGTGACACTGGTATACAATTGTTGAAATTTATATGCATGTTCTTTTATGTCTTGTGAATTTTATGATTAGAGAGTAGCCAAAACATCTTTAACTATGTAAAATTATATATAAAATATTTTGCTCACTTATAAAATGAAGACATTAATTTGTAGAATCATATGTAATATAATTTTTTATCCTATAGGAATATTTTATTATATTTATATGATTAATTAGGATGAAATGCCAAATCATTTTTCTTAATTTAACCAAAGGAATTAAAAATTAGAATATAATTTGGGAAGATTATCATAAGTTGTATGAATCTACTTTAAAAAATTAGCACATAAACACATTTTATGTCATTTGATTCATATTTATTGCATGTTTTACATTCCTGTATTGGTAAACATGTCATTTGGTTAACAGCCTCATATTTGGATAATAAGCATGTATATTTTGCTTTATGCAGACATACAGCCTTAAATTAAATGACTGTAATTTCAAATGTAACATTCCTGATTTGTACTGTGACAAGTATAAAGTTTAGGGGGAGAGGATTCTCCTTCATTTAGGGTGGCTAGATATTAATTATGCTATAAGATAGATTAATTACTTGCTGTTACTGATATCAACATTCTCGATGAGACTGATCTTTATGAAAATAGGAGCGATCTAGTTGCCTTAGTGTGTTGTTCATAAGATTAAGATCTCTAATGCTATTTGTGGTTCAATTGATCAGTATGACAATGTTAGGACTTTATTGAAGGCTATTGATGAAAATTTGAGTCTTCAAACAAAGCAGTGGCACCCTAACCATAAAATTCTTATTCTTGAAGCTTATCATTGTCTAGTTGTGCATGAGCACATTATGTAAATGAGGGATATTGCAACTCGGTTAAAGTGTTGATTTGAATGCATGTATTATCGAGCAAATCAAATGCATAAATTATCTATAAAATATAATTTTATATACTTATAATGATTTTTTGTCGAACTTGTTCTTTATGCTCGTCGTTTAAAGAACTATTACAACAAACGAACAATCCTTCTGTTTGCACAAATCAAAATCCCTTCGGCGATGGATGTTCCTCCTCCGAAGAGATTTTCGCAAGACACATAGCCTCTAAAAATTTCTGCAGCATTTTCTCACACTATTCTTCTCTTTTTTCACTTGGACTCAATGATCGAATGAAGCATTTTTAAAGGCAAAAGAACCAACCGCCACATCTGCACAACGTGCAGACGTGAGCGGTTATCACGTTTGCACGTTGTACAGATGTGACTCCAATATAAAGAAGCTCTAGCTAGGTTCTTTCTACATTACATTCTTAATATTCTTCTACATCAGTATAGCTCCTTTAAGATCTTCTACAACACACATAAAGATAAATGGTTAATCAATAAACTTACAACCATATGTGTTCAGGAGAGTTGATTAACGTTGGAAGTGAGAGAGAATATACATCTGAACTGTTGGGTTTTAATGCGAAAAATAAACACAAGCACAGTGGAAAACGAAACCCATCAGAGATCCATGCGAATATTTTCTCTTGTTGTGCATAATTTTTGCGAATTTGGAGAGTAAAGTCGATCTAAGCGCGATGAATGTGTGCGCGCCTCTATGGTATCCATGCAAGCATAGCCGTTGCTCGTCTCACGAGTAAGATTGGAGTATCACATAACCCATGCCGTAGTACTAGCTACTATTTATAATTGAGATTGAACCCTAACTTTTATGGTTGACACGATCTTATCATATAAGATCGTGTTCAAAAAACACTCAACTTCCAAGTCTTATCTAATAAGACACTTTCATGCATATCCAAAATACAAACGTAGGTATTAAAATCGTGGACTTCATTAAAACTTAAATCCATATTAGATTAACTCATTAATCCAATATGTTTAAGATCCATTTTGATTAACCCATTAATCTAACAAGTTTATGCCCATATTATTTTAATCGTGTTAAAATAAAACAAATTCCAAAATCGACACGCTCTGTGCGTGTGACCGAATAGGTTCTCATAACATTGATAGTGATTTTAACATTTCATTTTAAAGATATAAGCAATGAGTGACATCTAACAATGCATCATGGCTACCCAAGTGACGAAAATATCGTAGACTCGACTTAACCTGTTTATGACTACTTTATTATATAACTTAGTCTTTTTGTCCATGACATCTATATTGATTTACGAGGCATAAGAATGCGTCATTCTTTCATCAATTTATGTGTTTTTTGATCTCTAAGTAGACTTAACCAAATAAGTTCAATATCTCATATTGACTTATTTGAACATGATCATGCATTTTAATAGTTCTACTTAATCAAAGGGCCTACAGACATCACTTCCGTTATATGAAAGAAACAAATTTCATCTACATCACTCACATCCCTTTGTATAATTTACTGCATACTCAGTGAACGACTTTATAATCAACTTTATTGCAAGTGATGTTTTTCGATATTAAATTACATAACTCCTTATGTAGGGAACCATAGTGACTTCAGGTGAGATGACTGTTTATACTAATAGTCATTATGAGAATGTTTATGACACTCATATAACAATTTATGAAACATCTTATGGCGGGTCATTAAGTATATATTCTCTAATATATACCTATGTATTAACTTAATATCTCATCATATCCATGACTTGTGAGATTAAGTTATCAGTTAACTTACATGCTAATCTCAATGCATTAATATTGTCCTTGCATATTAATATTTAACTAAGAATAATTAAGAGTAGTGTTTTTATATATTTATAGTCTCTCACAATTAATTCAAATAATTGATATTTCATAGAACAAAATCTACCACTTTAAGACATTATTATATTTATATATTTGCACATATATAAAGTAAACATAATAAATACAAATATTGCCTTTTTATTAAAATATGATACAAAAATATCAAAATCATCATCTCCTGATTGGCTCTTAGAGCTTACACTAACATGAACAGTTAAGGAAAGAACAAAATTCAAGTCAAAATATAAGGAAAAAGGCAAAATTCCTATTCAACCTGAAATTAAAAAAGAATCTAAGAGTTTTTTTTCTTGTAAAAAGAAAGGGCACACAAAGAAGAAGGATTATAAAAAAAATTCCAGAATTGGTTTTAGAAGAAAGCTAATCTCATAATTCTCATCCCGTTTGTTTGTTGCCATTACTCCAATTTTTTTTAAAAATATATAACATGGATGGTCAAATCATTCAAGTAGTACCACTGCTCTAATATTTGAGAATTTAAATATCTATACCTATGCCACTAATTCTAATCTTTTTCTTGATGAAGCCTGTCCGTTGGGTGCATATTGCCCACTAGCCACCTTCAATGTAACTACAGGTCTTTGTGATCCGTAAGTTGATTGTGATTGTATTCCTTTACTGATCTTCATTTTATGGTGAAAATGGAATATTATATAGTTTATTTTTGTGCAGATACCAATACCAGCTTCCCTCTGGGGAAACAGATCATAGTTGTGGTGGCGCAGACATCTGGGCTGATGTTGATCATAGTAGTGATCTATTCTGCCCAGCAGGTTACTTCTGTCCGAGCACTGTATTGAAAAACAACTGTAGCAGTGGGTATTTTTCATATCCTTCATGCACAATGTTTTATTTGCACTATTATCATAATGTGCAGTATATGTAATAGGTATTGATGTTTAATGATCTTCTAATTAAGGACTAAAATATTGTTTCGTACTGCAGTTTTGACCTTTGAAGGGAACCATTAGTTTCAGTGCCATGTAATATCAGTACTCGGCACCATTCTAAGCATTCTAAGATCAACTTAATTGGATTTTAATTCTAGAATTACATTCTAGTTAGTTTGTTTAGTTCCAAAAATAACCATATACCAATATTAACATAAATGTAAAAAGTATCTTAGTTAACCATTGAGATTTGGCTTGAACTGAGACAATTGAAACTAGAATAGGTATACCGTATATGTATAGAATACAGATATGAGTTGGTCTTGATCTGACACAATTTAACTAGAATAGGTGTAAGTATAGAATATAGATACACCCCAGGTTCTAGGACTCTAGCATTACTCCCCGTTTCTGTAGTTGGCGCTTCATTTGATGCATCTGCTCTTCCCTTCCCCTCTCTTTATAGTGTCTCAGCTTCTATATGTCAAGGGAAGAGAATATTCTTATTTATGTGGCACTATCTGTTGGTGCTTCTTCTCTTTTCCTCCCCTCTTTTAGAGTCAACTCATACTAAAATACAGAATCGAAGGATGAGATAGAAAAGGGAATATTCTTGTCTCGGTCAATTTCTGGTAGTACTAGCAGAGACAAGCGTGTTCGTTGGTACCATTGAAATTGTATCGGTATGGGTGGCATTGACACAGTGATATTTATTCATATTGGCATAATATCAGTATCAGTCTCCAACTAGAATGATAGGTTTTGATCATGATGGCCAATACACTGCTTGTACTTGAGTATAAATGACTTTCCACCATGTTTCAGAAGAAACTCACTGTGCTTATGTTTTGCCTCACTTCCTTCAGCATTATGTATCGAGCTTTTTGTTTAATAATTGGAGGAAATGTGATTTTGCATCAGTTGTAAAAACCTTATATATTCGTAAATTAGAGTGAATTTTGACTCATATCCATTGTGTGAAACAAAGTAAGAAGATAACAGACAATAGTCCTGAATTCCTGATTGTCTTTTGTTCACCTAGTTTTTTAAATCTGCATCAGTTCTTGCTATTTCGCTACAACTGATTTTGTGTTTGCATTTTACAGGCACTATTGCCGTATGGGGTCTACCTATGAAACAAGTAAATATCAAATTGTTGCTGTTCAAAATTTTCACACATTTCTAGAAAATAATTTACTGATATCAGTACTGCATTACTTGATATGCATATTTTCATTTTTTCCCATATTATATAGGTCATGTTCCTGAAAGTTGTTGATGGATAGCAATCTTAACTTATTTTCTAAGTGTAATTTGACAAAATAACTACAGCATTTGTTTTCTGAGCATCTATTGTTAACCTAAGGAAGATAAAACACTTCATTTTACTTAAGTTAAAGTGTCATTATAAAATTAAAGTTAATATTCCTTTTCTAGAGAGATAAAATTGGACCTTTGGATGTCATATTATATAATCGAGAAAATCAATCTAAAGCTCAGACTAGTTAGTATACTCAAGCATAAATAAGATTTGAAGTTAGAACCATGGTACTGTGAGGATAATCAATTTTAAGAGGCCTGATATATGTCTCTGTTACAATTGTTAGAATACATCAAAGCACCTAGATGCTGTAGAAGTAATAAGCCAAAGAACAAAAAGAAGAGAGTTACAAGAACAATGAAGAAAGCAAGATCAAACAAGAAACAAGTTTTAAGTGGTTTGACAATCTTACCTACATACACGACCTCAAGGAGAGATTCTTATTATTTTTTGGTCAAAAGTACATCACAGTGTCACTACAATATGATGCATCACCAAATGGTTTTTACTTATTCTCTCAAAGATCAATCAGGATGTATGCAATATGGGATCATGTAATCGATGAATCTTAAAGTCATATCCCGTATATGACTTATTTAGCTTCTAGAATGTTGAGGTTGGGATCACTAGATCAGTTCTGCAGAGCTCAGTTCAGCTACCATCTTGTAGGATTGGCTAATCACCTAGCTGATTCTATTGAACACCTAGCAGGTTGGTAAGGCACCAGATTTGGCCAACTGAAGCAAAACTTGCCCAATGCACTTCTAATGAGTTCACCCAGGAACTTGATCCTTGAAACATTAGCATGATGGGTCATTCCAAATCAATTATTTTTATCAGACGTCAAGTGCATGTGGAAATTTTATTTTACTAGATCTCCATGCTCCGATGCTTCTCTACTTCTGTGCATGATAATGCAACATGCTTCTATAGATATGCTTTTATGCATATAATTATATGGATATTATGTCATTTCTTGAACAAAGTTAACTAACAGCTTTATTGTAGGTTGCTTCAAGTCTAGCTCATGCGATGCAAATTCCGATAATCAAGATATCACAATTTTTGGTGCTTTAGTGATGGTATGTTGTTTATTAGGCAAGCAAGTGATTTGGGTATATTCTTGTCTTCATATTTGGCCTTTAAACCTCTGTCTCTATCAACCGTGTGATGATATGACTAACTCTAAAGCCTTTTGTCTCATTCTCCATTTGAAAATAGCTTTGATAATCTATAGTATTTTCATTTCTCGACTGTTTGGGCTGATCCTTTACATTCCAAATGACCCAATGCAAGTGATTCCTTTAGTATACTTGTGGCTATATATTTTGTATTAATTTTGTTTTCATTATCAATGGTGCCTGCAAGACTGCCTTATTGGCTATTTTTCATTTCACAAGAAGATTAAGTCATCGGACATTGTTGATAATGTACTTCTACCATATGTCACTAGGTACGCAATAGAAAACTCATGATATTTTCCCATTTGTTAGCAATGCAATAGACACAATAAAGCATTATAAATTAGGAGTAAATTAATTGTCTTGTTTTGGAATGCATTGCAATGAGTTAGGTTGTTGCAACAGAATAATTGCCTTGTTTTGGATTGCACTGGAATGAGTTAGGTTATTGCAACAGAAATGGATCAGTATAAAATTAGATCAGTTAAGCAAAAGACATATTGCACATTATCCATTTTATCCTAATGTTCCATTATTGTCTGATTTATTGCTTATGAAACCTGGAGTGTGCATTACAAAGTGGATTCTTATATTGTACTATTCTGACCAGTTAGCAATTTACTTTTCTCGAATAGAATCTGATATACTTTATCTAGATACATATGTTAATGTTATCTAAGCACTTGCTTCTCTACACTAAGATACTAAGCTAGTTCAATAGGAGTCACTTGTGGAATCGGTATCTTCTAGTCTATTCAATCCCTCCAATTTAGTACATTTACTAGGTAGAATCATTGAATTCCATTAGTGTTTGAGTTAAATCTAATGTAGGTTTGTTTGGGATTGGGTATCAAATTTTGGTGATAAAGTATGTGCCTCCCACACATACCTTGCGTTGATTGTTTACAAATTAGTTCCAAAAGTTAGTTTCTTATTAGCAATTAGTAACCCTAAGTTCTTAACCTTGCTAGATATTGGGGATGACCTTTTTGTTTTCTAAAAGGATTATTCTCTCATATAACTTTTTTATAAACGAATCATGAGACACACACAACTCATTTGACAACCTAGTTACTTAAATGGGCTTGGTAGGGTTGACCTGAGTAACCTTATCAGGTTCCAATCATGAATCTTGGCTCATTCATAGTTACATATATTATTTACCCTTTGTTTTGGATTTTCAGATGTTTGGTCACAAATGTAGGCTGAAAAAAGGTTTCTGAACACAAATTGGTAGAGGAAAAAATTAGTATACATTTACAAATAATATCAAAGGTGGTAATTCCTAAGCTGTGGAAAACAAAAATGCAACCATTAGATTTAAACTGATACTCTAACCTAGAAAATGTTGTTTGCTTCAAGTTTAAAAGGGTTTAGTCATTTGCAATGATTAGTTCACCACAATTTTTCCTTCTTTTTCAAACATACACATTATATGCCATTGGAGTTAAAGAATTAAACATGTCTAATCGTCTGCTTGGTGATTTTCTTTTTACAGAAATTGAAAATTGGACTAATTTTTAGCTTCCAGTTGTGCGATCCACTTTTTCTTTACAGTGTTCTTTTGTGAGACAAACTGTAAATGCATGAATTTACGATATATTTTTCACGATGATATTCCTTTTTCTTTGAAGAAGAGCTAAACAGCTTTACTTGATTACTTTCTCTTAGTCATAGTTCCTTTCTGACAACTGTAGGTTGCTTTAATCTTGCTGTTGTTGATAATATACAATTTCTCTGACCACATTCTCTCTTACCGGGAAAGAAGACGAGCTAAATCCAGGGAAGCTGCTGCCAAGGTTGCTAGAGAAGCTGTGCATGCTCGTGAAAGGTGGAAAGCTGCAAAAAATGTTGCAATCAAGCACGCAGTTGATATCCAAAGACAGATATCTGGGACATTTTCACATAAAAGATCCAATGAACTTCAAGAGCCACAAAATGTTGTTGATATATCTAGGCGGTCTTCCGATGTATCAACATCAGAGATTGAGGAAATAGCTATTCTTCATAATGTGGCAAATTCATCAGAAAAGAACTCTGAGAAAGCTGAAGGTCACCATTCAAATACGGTGGGCAAAACCCCTAAGAAGAACACAATTAAAGACAAATTTAAACATACTCGTACCCAAATTTTCAAGTATGCATATAGTGAAATTGAAAAAGAGAAAGTTGAACAACAGGAAAAGAAGTTGACCTTCTCAGGAGTAATCTCAATGGCCACAATGAATGAAGTCAGAACAAGACCACGTATAGAGATTGCTTTCGAGAATCTAACGTTAATTCTTAAGAGAAGCAAGAAGCAACTTCTGAAGAGTGTAACTGGGAAATTTATTCCTGGCCATGTAACTGCAATCATGGGTCCATCTGGTGCAGGGAAAACTACTTTTCTTAATGCTTTGGCTGGAAAAATATCTGGATGTCAAACAACAGGACTAGTTTTGATAAATGGAAAGGTTGAACCTATCCAATCATACAAAAAGATTATTGGCTTTGTGCCACAAGATGATATTGTTCATGGAAACCTGACAGTGGAGGAAAATCTTTGGTTCAGTGCTAACTGTAGGTAAGAGATAGACAGAATGGAAAATAGGTAATTGAGCTAGTGAAAATTATTGCCTGCAATCTCATGAGCTACATTTAATGTCAAAATCTTTCTCTTTATGCTAGTTAGAACATGACTTTTATATTTAAAGATGTGCATTTATGGGAATATGATATGTCATTGTCATAATCAGAAGTCTGAATAACTATTGTAACTGACTGAAGCCTTTATACTCGTGCTTAAAGGCTGCTAGATCTTGTCAAACATATCCACTTATCTTTTGCATTTTATTATCTCTTTTTTTCTTTTTGTTTTTGCATGCATATGTCTAATGTTGCATGTATAAAATAGTCTCGGACTTATTGATTCAAAAGTTGATCTACTCTATGTTTTAACACCTACATTCTACTTATCTTCATACTATTTCACTATGTTACTTGAACTTGGGTAACTATGCAACATGGGTGTAGATCCAAGTATCTGACACTACTACCATATCTAAAGCTTTTTACGCGTGATCAATAGAAATAATGAATGTCAACTTGAAGAATCAGTGTTTGTGTCGGTATCCGACCCTGTACAGCATAGATAACATCCAAGTACCAAGGCTATTTCATATGTCAGATAGATTGCATATATTCCTCGCATGTTTGTTGCTTCTTATTGAGATAAATATCATCATTTTGGTTATGGAAACTATTCATTTGATTGAAAAAGCAAACATATTTACTGTAAATTAGTGCTTTCCATTACCCTTGCACTAGATTCCTAACTTGTCTTCAGTGCATGCTAACTAGCTTCAATCTTTGCTTAGTCAATTCATGAAAGTGTTCACATAGTGTATTTTCTTTCTATTTCATAATTTTTATTTGGAAGGTTAAAGTCTCTCTTCTTTTTCTAATTGTATCATGACTTGTTTGGTTGATATATGTATGCCTTTGCCAAATAAAGAGTTCAGTACACCAATTACCAATGTAACATTTGTTTTTCCTTGTTAGACTTTCTGCAGAAATGCCAAAAGTTAATAAAGTTCTAATTGTCGAACGAACAATTGAGTCTTTGGGTTTGCAAGCTATACGAAGTTCCCTGGTTGGAACAGTGGAGAAACGTGGGATATCTGGTGGTCAAAGAAAGCGAGTAAATGTGGGGTTAGAGATGGTCATGGAACCATCTCTTTTGATACTCGATGAACCAACATCTGGTCTGGACAGTACTTCATCTCTTCTGCTCATGAGAGCTCTTCGTCGTGAGGCACTTGAAGGGGTAAACATCAGCATGGTGGTCCACCAGCCCAGGTTCGTGTGAGAAAAATAGTGGTGCTAGAGCATGGTTTTAGTTTTCATCACTTATTGTTTCAAAGCATTTCTAGTAAAATCAATTGTGTAAGTTACATATAAGATTTATAAATGCATACAACATCATCATCAATCTTAAAACTGCCATACATCTTTGCAAGATTCAAATACTAGTCTGATATCATTTTTGACACCTGGTTGATTTGTGTAAAGTGTTGATAGATTATAGTCTTTAACTCATAATTTAAAATTTTGTTCTGGTTGTCATTGGTGATATGCACTGTTCTTCTTGTGTATCGAAACCAAAACCATGGAAAAGGGTAAAAATTACATGTTTCTCTTTTGTGGCTTATTTCAACTGTCCCACCCCATGTATTGTCTAGACTGGATGATGCAATTCAACCCTTATGGAGAACTATGTTAAACCTTGCATTTAACCTGAATTAATCCTAATGTACATCCTATTCTAAATAATTACTCAATTAAACATATAATTTGGATTTTTAACCAAATTATAAACAATTATGCACTCCATGACATCTTCTAGGCTCCAGAATGCTCTACTACTGGGAAGAGCCATAGTTGCCGCATTCGCTAAAAATCATTCAAAAAATCCATTAGAAAAGTTTTGCTCGATGTTTGATTCCATGGAGAAGCTCTTGAGAGCTTCATTTATTGTTCATTGTGTTTTGAAAGGATTGTAATCTAACTTTTTTCTAGCATTTAGAAGATTTTTTAAAAATTATAAACTACAAATTTCACGTCCTCTTGATAGTTAGGCTAGGAACAAATTGTTGAATAATAGTGGATAGTACTCTGATCTGACTTTAGACCTTGAAGCTTCAATATTTACCACAACTTTATGGAAAGAATATCTAAGTATCCAACTTGATTTGGGAAGTTTAACTGTCATTTGTACTCTGATCTAATTTTAATGTAGTTTCACTAATTGTTAATTCCTCTGAATTCAAAATTTTAAAAGTCATGCATTGTGATTATTTTCCATGAGAATAATGTGACTATTATTTTTGGTGTTTCAGCTATACTTTATTCAACATGTTCGATGATCTAATACTTTTGGCAAAAGGTGGTTTAGTTGCATATCAAGGGCCAGTTACGAACATTGAAGAATACTTTGCAGGCTTAGAGATTAATGTTCCTGATCGTGTCAATCCTCCAGACTACTTCATTGATATTCTAGAGGGTATGGTAAAGTTGAGCACAAGTACAGGTATTAAATCTAGCCAGCTGCCAGTGATATGGATGTTGCATAACGGGTATCCAGTACCCCCTGATATGAAAAATGAGCTCAATTCTGTCCATTCATCATTTAGAGATGGAGCAAACTCTGTTAACAGTGACTCAGATGAGGTATCTGGTGCAATTGATTATTGGGGAGGTGTAAAAGGTGCATTAGGAGAAAAGAAAGAACACTTGGAGAATGTTTTTTCAAAATCCAAAGATTTAGCAAACCGAAGAACTCCTGGTAAACTTTACCAGTACAAGTATTATCTTGGAAGGTAATTTCTTATCATTGAATAAAGTTCATGTGTTAGATTTATCATGAGCACAAGTTACTCACAATAATGCTGTAAGTTGTGATGGAGCATGGACTGCACTTGTGACTACAGGGTATCCAAGCAGCGATTGCGCGAAGCTACAGCGCTAGCTGTGGATTACTTGATCCTTGGTCTAGCTGGAGTTTGCTTAGGAATACTTTCTAAAGCGAACGACTCAAATTTAGGAGCGGCTAGTTACACGTACACTATTATAGCTGCTTGTAAGTTGAATATAATTATCACTTCTTTGAACTATCATTTGTGAGTAAATAAAGTAGCTTTAAAATTTACAGACCATGATCACAGTTGTTGGCTTTAATTTGGTAATATAGGAGTTCAGTTCAAATTTTTAGTATACTCCTAAAGGATAAGGAAGAACATACAACTTCACCTTATAAGATGTAGAATTGATAATATTCACGTTAGTATTTTGTTTTATGGTTGTTGAACAACTATAGTGAACATTTATTTTAATGTGAAGCATTGGGGAAAAAATGCTTGGATTGGAACCATTTTACAAAATAATGCTGATCATTAATGTGAAATTTTATAACACTGATTACCATTGTCAATCATATATTTCTTTTAGCATGTGGAACTATTTTGAAAATAAAAATTAACTATCGTCTAACTTGCCGAACTGTCTGCTAAATTAGTTAGTGAAAAAATGCCATTTTCACTATAAACTGTAATTAGTTGAGCTTTGTTTACTCTCTTGCAGCTCTCTTAGGTCAGATTGGTGCTTTAAGGTCATTTTCACTTGAAAAGCTGCAGTATTTGAGAGAGAGAAGATCTGGAATGAGTTCACTTGCTTATTTTCTTGCAAGAGACACGATTGACCATTTCAATATTGTCGTCAAGCCAGTTGTGTATCTCTCAATGTTCTACTTCTTCAGCAACCCCAGGTCGACATTTGCAGACAACTATATCATTATGCTTGCCCTTCTCTATTGTGTGACTGGTATTGGATATACTTTTGCCATCTGTTTCCAACCTGGTTCTGCCCAACTGGTGCGTGTTTGCCATTTACTAATCTTGTTCTTTTAAATAATTTTATCTTTAACACAAAGCAACATTGATCATGCAGTGGTCTGCTCTTATTCCTGTCGTGTTAACTTTGATAGCCACTCAACGGCGAAATTCACAAATACTAGCAAGTTTATGCTACCCGAAGTGGGCCTTGGAAGCTTTTGTCATTGTGAATGCAAAAAGGTATGTGCCTCATAGGAAGCCACAATAAACAAAACTCAATTTGGGTGAGACAACAGCCATACTTGTCACCTCTTCTCTACTCTCACTTTCTCTTGAGTGACTTCTAAACGAGTTCCTAATGAATTTTATAAATCAGTTTGAATATCCCTGATGCTCACCTATTCTACCGAGCGATATAAGAACAGATTAAACAGAATTGAGAAAGATATTGATTGTAAGCAATCAGAAGTTGTTTATATTAACTGGCATTCAACATTCTCAACTGATAGTAAAATGTAGAAAGACATTGTAAATATGTTACATTAACGCTACTGCTGCTCTTCGTTGCAGGTACTACGGCGTGTGGCTTATTACGCGGTGTGGAGTACTTCAAAATTTTAACTACGACATCAATCATTGGGGGCTTTGCTTAGGCGTCCTCTTTCTATATGGTTTCACTTTCCGCTGCATTGCGTTCGTTTGCATGGTGTTGCTGAACAAGAAATGAGGCAGAAAGCTTCTCTACTTCTCCCCAATTCATCAGTGTACATGAGCTCATTAGCATAGAAGATGCTATAGTACATGTATCTATACGATAGCATTGTAATCAAAAGAAGTAAATCGTCGTAAGAAGGCTCATTTTAATTCTTTAACAGAACCAGTGTGCTGTTGCAACTGATTTCACTTGAGTACATAGTAGACTACAATCGGTTGCATTTTGGATGGTTATAGGCTCTACAAATTCTGTAGATTGAAACCTCACAGACTCAAAGGTGTCTTGCATGTTTGTTTATTTGCTAATTAATTTATCGAAAATTGTTCAGTACAACATGAATTTTTTACCCTTTTAGCAGATGTAGTTTCGGCTTTCTTTTTCATGAGAATATTTTAACTTTTAGTTTTCATATTCTCGAGCAAAAGATGAAATTCGTAATCCAACGGTCTCACACGATTAATGGAACAGATTAATCCATGGCAGAGCGGGTTAACTCATTAAAAATCTATCATATGACGGGGCCGAACAGATTGACCCATCAACTTAACAAATTGGAAAATTTTCAATCTAATTCAATCCAAAGCAGATTGTGGATTAGGAGGGCCAATTCATGGGCTGTCAAAAATAAAAAAATATTAAAAATTTTAAATTTAGATTATTATTTAAATTGATCCAGTTGAAATTTTTACACTTGAATTGCAAATTTACTAATTCATTAAGTTTTTTTATTTTAAATATAAATTTTAAAATAAATAAATAAATTTTTTCAATTTGTAAGTCAATCCAAGCCCGTCGTGGGCTAATCCATGCAGATCACGGGCATGAGTGGATCAATCCATCTTAAAATGGATTGATAAAATTTTAACTTAATCCATCTAAATTGCTTGGCGAGACAGATCAATCCGATGAGACTAATTCAAATTGATGGCTATGAGTTTTACGATTATCTATAGAGAGATAAATTGAAAAATTACAGTTGACCATAACCAAAGAGTACATTACCTCAATTTTCATATTTGATTGGCTCAATTGATTACTGATTGACGATGGTAGATATTCTTTAGTAAAAATAGGAAGATGAAAGAGTTCTTCCACCGGAAAGAAAAAGCTGCACACATAGGTCAACGTTTAATTTTTTGAACCATGTTAATGAATAAAGTATATTTAATATAAAATAAAAATAATGAATATAAATATGTATTAATAAAAGAAAGGTATTAATATAATAGGTGAATGATATATGAGTCATATATTTTTTTAAAAAAATAGTATATATTAACATAATACGGATGTATTAAATTGGTATAAAAAAATCGTGGAATTATCGTTTTCCATTTTCAGCTAGCGCAGAGATTTTAGCCGATGTAGCAATGTCGATGAGTTAAAAGAACACACGCGACGGCTGAAGTATCGTTACCACTTTTATTTAGGTCGATGAGAGGGACGTTTCGTGTTGTCGCCCCGCTCTTTGCCGCTTCTTCTACCGCTTCCTCTCGTCTATTGCCGGTTCTTGCTCCTTCCCTGCCACGAACCCCTCCCTCCCCTCTCCGCCGCTTGCTGTCGGCCTTGCCGCCGATGTCGAATCACTCGCCGGCAGCGACTCCTCCCT
>JBBMKF010000065.1:1919427-1930274 GCA_037834155.1 Curcuma caesia | reverse complement strand
GACAAAACTCCTCAGCCTTATCCCACAGCTTGGGATCCCTAGCTAAGGCCCATGCATTGATCAACACCCTCGTGGCCTTGGGGATGTGATAGCCCTGCAGCTGCGTATCCACCGACGCCTCTCGCGGAAGCAGTAATGGTATAACAGGGTGCAGCCTCAGAGCCTCCATGATCACTGCCCTCAGATACTTCATCTCTTCCAATTTCTCCTCTCCAATTATTATCTCTTCTTTGGCTTCTCCGACGACTCCTCGAATCTCCTCTTGCACTCTACGCATCGCATTTGGATGGCGCATGAGCTCCGTCATGACCCATTCTATGGTCGCGAATGTTGTATCTGTGCCTGCACTAAATATGTCCTGCTTCCAAATATTAATTGACGTACGGGTGTTTTAAAGATGAAAGATTGATTGAACTTAGAGAAAGATTAGGGGGAAATTAAGAACATACCAAGATGAGGCCCTTAATGTTCTCTTGGCTGAGAGAAACGGAGCTATCGACATCCCCCAGTGAGAGCAGAATATCAACCAAATCTACATTTTTATGAATGCGTTCGTTGCTATTTCTCATGTTGATGTGCTCTCGAATGACTCGCTCGATGAAAGTGTCGAACTCGAGAGCGACCTTTTTGACCTTGTAATCCAATCCGTTGAGTCGATCGAGCCAACCCAGCCATGGAATGTGGTCTCGCAACGGAAACGCAACCAGCAGCGCTGTCAAATCCTCAAACAGCTTGCTCACTTTGTTCCCTCCGCCCTTCTCCTCGCTGTATGTCCGCCCGAATGCCACTCTGCAGATAAAGTTGCTGGTGAAACCGATGATGACGTCGCTGACATTGACCGGGCGGGAGGCAGCAGCGGCGGAGCCGATGTCGGCGACAAGAAGGGCGACCTCTGCTTGCCTGGCCGGGCGAAAGGAGAGAACTCGTGTGTGGCTGAGTAGGTGGACGGTGACGATGCGACGGAGTTGGCGCCACTGCTCGCCGTACTTGCCGAAGATCATGCCCTGGGAGCCGTAGATGAGGCGGTGGGTCATGGAGGTGTGAGGGCGGCTGGCGAAGGTGACGTCGCTGGACTTCAACACCTCTTCGGCAGTGGCCGGCGAGGAGACGACGACGGTTGGGAGGCAGCCGAGGTGGAGGAGCATGACGGGACCGTGCTTGGTGGAGAGTTCTTGGAGGATGCGGTGGGGGAGGGAGCCTGTGAGCTGGTGGAGATTGCCAATGAGCGGTAGGGTGGGAGGCGATGGGGGTAGGAGATGGGTGGGTGACTTCCTGGATTGTGTCCGGCGGAGGAAGTGGATGAGGATGAAGAGGAAAGGGACGGCGAGGAGGAGATGAGAGGAAAGAAAGAACTGGAAAAGCATTGTGCAAGTATGAAGCATAGCACCACCACCACGGATGATGAAGGAGAGCAACGAGAGAGGGAGACAGGTGAAGATGAGAGGTGAGAGACTAGCTAAGAAGAAAAGATAGTTTGGAGATCACAGGTGAGAGACTATTGAACTATATAAGAAGAAAAGGTACATGAACAATTATAGGATAAAAAGAAAAAGGTACATGAATAATTATAGGATAAAAAGTAAAGGTATAGGATATAAAGAAAAGGTACATGAATAGTTATAGGATAAAAAGAAAAGGTACATGAATAGTCATAAAGTGGATAATTTTATATATAACATACTACTCTAATTTCACTTTCATGTTGGATGACAGAAAGATGTATAAAGGTAGAGACATGCGAGTCATTCATATTAGCATGCATATATTAGGATATACTCGTACATACATAATTGTAGAGTTTTATTATCTTGCGATCTATTCTCGTACATTCTGAATGTGCACTCCCATCCGATCCAGTCCTACTCCAGTTGCTATCGTATCGCCGTCTGACCACCGCCGATCGCTGCATCACGCCCGATGGAGGCACAGCTCGTCGGTGCACAGTCCGGTGCCGAATTCCGATCGAAAAGTGGTCGGAATCCGGTGAATTCAGCCGGAATTGGCCACTTGGCACTAGCAGTCAATTCCGGCCAAATCGCGATCGATTTCCGATCAAATTCCGACCAGAGACCGACCGAGGAAGGACCGTCGGCTGATTACTGGTGTTGCGCTGCGGCTCCGATGGAGCTGTCATCTAGTGCTGATTACTGGTGTTGCACTGCAGCTGGACACAGAGGCTCAGTTTTTGATGACATGTGCTGGCGGCTGGAGAGGATGGATGATGGAGTGCTAACCGAGACCGTGACATCGACTTCGCGGTGAGGGGCAGTGGGTTACGACATGACAGTTGTTTTGGGCAGGATACCTGCATGTTAGATAGATAGTGAGTGAGACACATGAATACTGTTGGTAAACTTGAGAGCACGTACATGTTTAGCTATGACACTTACTAAGATTTGACAGTTCGTCAGATATGACATAAGATAGCGCAATACACCTGTGCTTATATTCTTGGTGATATATATTTTTACTTTCATCTTAAAATAAAATAGTTTCTCCAATTACATAAAAACATTAAAAAATAAAGATCTTCTATATATATATATATATCCAATATTTATCAAAAAATTATCTTATCATAGAAAATTTTGGGAAGGGAAAATTATTCCATCATAAAATTGAAGGAAAAACATTCATTGTGACAACATCAGCAATAAAATTCTATGATAAAAAAGTACCTTTGTAAATTTAAAATCCTAGTGTTAAACTTTGTTATAACATTAGGAGGGTATTTGGTTGGGAGTTATCATTGATAATCTTGGTTATCTGTCCAAAATTATCAACAATAATCTTGTTTGATTCAAATTATGATCGATTCTCAAATAATACAATATCACCGTCATATCAGCAAATGAGTTATAACTCGAGAATATGATTATCATAGCAACTTAAGGTTTTCTACAATTTTGAAAGTTAAGAAATTTTTTTTCATGATTACCCCTCGATTTTAAAACTCAATTAATTGAAATGTATTGTGAAATCTAATAAAAACGAGTTAATTAACTTAAAAATTTATAGATTTAAAAGAGATAATTTATTTTAAATTTTAAAAATAAAATTAATAAATTATATTTATTTGAATATATTATTTTATTAAAATATAAATAAATTTATGTTAAATTTTAAAAAAAATAAATGATGCTTATTAATTTAATAAATTATTTAAATTAATAAAATTAATGAATTATTTTATTAAAATAAAATTAATGAATTATATTTATTAATTTAATAAATTATTTTATTATAATAATTATTTTAATGAATTATTTTTTAATATATATAAATTTATGTTAAATTTAAAAAAAATAAAATTGATAAATGATGTTTATTAATTTAATAAATTATTTTATTAAAATAAAATTAACAAATTATATTTATTAATTTAATGAATTATTTTTTTAATATATATAAATTTATTTTAAATTTTAAAAATAAAATTAACGAATTATATTTATTAATTTAATGAATTGTTTTATTAATATAATTATTTTAATGAATTATTTTATTAAAAAATATATAAATTTATGTTAAATTTTAAAAAATAAAATTACTGAATGATGTTTATTAATTTAATAAATTATTTTATTAAAATAATTATTTTAATAAATTGTTTTATCAAAATAAAATTAATGAATTATAAAAATAAAATTAATAGATGATGTTTATTAATTTAATAAATTATTTTATTAAAATAATTATTTTAATGGATTATTTTATTAAAATAAAAAATTAATAAATTATTTTATTAAAATAATTATTTTAATAATTATTTTTTAAAATATATATAAATTTATTTTAAATTTTTAAAAATAAAATTAATGAATTATATTTGTTAATTTAATAAATTATTTTTATTAAATAATTATTTTAATAAATTATTTTATTAAAAATATATAAATTTAGTTTAAATTTTAAAAATTATAAATAAATTATATTTATTTTTTGAGATATTCTCAATTTATTATCATTATTAATATTAATATTATTAATTTAATTTAATTTAATTTATTTAAATCAAGAGTAATATAGTAAATATCAAACTGATTATGTTTTATTTCCTCCAAATAAATAAATTAAACCAAACAACATTAAGTTATATATTATAACTTAAACCAAACGCACCCTAATAGTTTTCATCAATATTCTTGTAAGCAATCACTTAATACACCGACTATCACAAAATGACAACGATATTTATAGATTTGTGTTCCACATTCATGTTTTCTAAATATAGTACTTATTTTCATACTCATATTTGTTTATTATAAGATTTATATGTTGTTCATACCACCATAATTATCTAACAATTTGTTTAGCCTAGTCAGATAGAATATATACCACCAAGATTCTCTACAAATTGTTCAAAAGTTATATCTACAGACGGTGATGCTTTGGTTTTTCAAAGAAGGATACATGGTTTTCTGATGGATCACTATATTGGCATTGAGAGCTTTCGCCTTTCAGTATTCAAGGATAACTAGATTTGTGATGGATGACTCCTTTGGCATTGGTTTGCTTTCTGATATTCAAGGATAACTTGATTTATGATGATTTCTCTATTAGCATTGAAGAGCTTTTGGATAACCAGATTCAGTGAAGTATCACTCTATTAGCATGGGAAGGCTTTTTGCCCCGTTTGGTAGCTAGGTTCATGTAGATGCCTACTACAGATAGTTTAAATTTTATGTTGTTTTCATTTTGTACAAATATTTGGCTACAATGTATATTGTATTATTTTATTATTCATAATGTTGCTTTATTCTCTGGCTGGTTTGAGATTTGTTTTATAAATTGTCTAGATATGGAAAATTGTGGTTGTGAATATTGCGGAAGGTTTTGGGCAGTGAATTAAAGTTCTAGATGTATTAATTAGAATACTTTTATAAATGTATTGACATTGTATCTATATAAATGTATTGACATTGTATCTATTGATGAATATTTAGAATTTTTAAATTATTTCTTTTCAAAGGCTTTTGTAATAACTACGAGCCTGCAACAACTTGGCTATCGCCAAAACCATTTTTCCAGAACCTATCATGTGTTATCACAAGAAGTTGACACAACTCTGTCACAGGTTTTTAATTTGCCATAGCCTTTGACTTTTTCTGTCACCAATGGCAACAATTCTTGCCGCATGTAGTTATAACAAGATTTTTTTGATACAATGGCTATGAGCCTATGACAGTGTGCTGCTGTTATAGAACATCTTCTGCAACAGCAGCATGGGTTTCTACAACAGCCAAAATTTTTTTTTATCAATTATTGATAACACCTTATTCCTAATATTTCAGTTTCTGCTATTGTTTTTTCCTGCCAAGCACCATTGGAAAATATTTAGATTTCTAGAGCATATTCAACTGCATGACAATTGGAAGGAGGAATATTGACAACATACAAACAACAAACTTATGAATGGATGTCATTGACAATATCAGCTCACCTCATGGTAGCTTTTTGGCTGATGGTTTGATGAAACAACAACCAAAGAATCCAATAAGCTTCAACATCACTTGCATTCTGAGTTGCCAATTGCCTCAGTAACTCCTCAGCCAATCTTTCAACAGCATACTGATCTTTCATTGCTTCCACAATTAACAACCAAAAGTGGGAATGTGAACTAGGTTTTATCATACCATCACCAATAGAACCAATATTTGATGACAACCAGCCTCGTATATGATTGAGAACCCTAGGGATCATTTTAGCAACAAGAATGTCTGCAAATAATTTCCTAATTAGTGAAGCAAAATTAGGAAGTATATTGCAAAATCAAAGCATCCAAAATTCTAGAAATTGATGATATGACATGATATCAATTCTATTTAGGCATCCCAGCAACATGTAAAAAAAAAAAAATTAATGTACTATCCAAGAAGTGAGGACACATAACTTGTAAGTCATACCAAGATAACATGGAAAGCCTGAATATGGTTGTACAAGCCAACATAATCTAAAAAGTGGAAACTTCCAACAAGCCAAACCCAGTTGTTGACTACGGTTGATTTTTAAGGCAAACTATGCATGTATTATCAGTAATGCAACACCACAAACATCAACAGACCATGGATTCCATACCTGACAATCACTGGGAGCGCGCTTTATTGTGTCCCAATCAGATTTATTGTTCTTACTTTTAGTTCTCATCTATTTTTTCTTGCATCAGTAATCCAGTCATTTTGTTAGATCATCCTCAATTGGTTATCTTCATTCCATCCTCAATAACCACTATTCTTAATGTTGAGTTTGGGGAATGAAAATATCGTGTTGCATGCATTGATGGGCACATAGTAGTTAGCATTATACGACTCATCATAAACTGTAATCTAATACATTTAATGCACGACTAGATCCACTACGCTACACATACCTTAACTCTAATACCTCTATTGATCCCTCTCAAGATGGAGCGTAGAAACTATCCTATGTCAACTTGTTACATAAATTAAAAGGTAGACCAACACGTGATAGAAACAATAATAATAATAATAAGGATACTTACACAGAAAAAATAAAACTTTGATACACAAGCAATGGCTCCGATTTGGAGAATGAAGAGATCCCAAGAATAAGTCTAAAGTGGGCTTTTCTAGAATAGCACATGATTGACTGAATAAAGGTGAGAAGGAAAGCACTAAATGATGATCCAAGAGATGACTACAATGCTGACTTAAGATCCTGTGAGATAAGTGTCTTGAATGGGGCCTCTTCTGTGATCGCATATACAGCAGCACATAACTAGCATATGAAAGAGGAGAAGGGAAACACTCGACAAGGATCCTGAGATGAGAAAGAAGATGCAAGCATAAGGAGATGGACACAACTTAAGTATATATCGAGACAAGAGACATAAGAAATAGTGAGTAATAAGGGAAACAACCACAGATCTGAAATGTGATGAGGAATAAGAAGGGCTTCTAGAAACTGAAAGAAACCAAAAGAAAACTGGAAGAAGGGAGAAGAAGTTGAGTGAGAAATGAGATTGTCAAAGAAGAAGAGTAGATCTGTCAAGTGACGCTGTGGCTTACAGCACCCTCACGGAGGAAAAGGAAGGAAGGTGAGAACACTAATGAGATGCCCACCTGAGAGTTGTTTGCCGCTCAAGAGAGATAAATGAGGAAAGTGTTAAAGTTAATTCGTTAATGGCTTATCCCAAAATTATTAGAAAAGAGACCTATTTATATTTATATAATGAACCACTTCATCCCAAAAGTTTAAGCTATTTGTAAATTCACCAATTTGTATTTATAATGATCACCACATTTGTTCATGTGGGACCAATGAGCATGGATCCTCCTATCTTCAAGAGAAAGAAAAGAGACAAAGATAGAGGAAGAGCAATCCAATGAAGGACCATAGAACTAGACTCTTAGCAAGAGCAATAGCAAACAAAGAAGCCTCCATAAAAGAACACAAGGAGATTGAGAAGAGCTTCTGCCTCGCCTCCTCCATGTTAAGCAAAAAGCTTCAAAAATCACAAAAAGGCAAAAGCACAAGAAAGATGCCCAGGTAGTAATTAGGGCAGAACAGCCTATGTAGCACAGCACAGGTAGGACTGTAAACAAGTTAAGCCGAGCCAAACTTCGTGGTGTTCCAACTTATCTGATAAGGTAACCGAGCCGAGCCTAAAATAAACCAAACCATTGAAATGGTTGCTGAAGCTTGGCTTGATTTCTTTTTTACAAACTTGAGCTTGGTTCAAGTTTAGCTTGAGCTTAATTCGTTTAGATGTTATCGAACTCTCAATTCAAGCTTGTTTGATTGTTTGAAAGATTAATTATTTTGATAATACAAACTTATTTGTTCATTTTGAAAGTTTCTTTATTTATTTACCATGTTGATGAGAGTTTTATTGATAAACATGGTTCAGAATCTTTATTTGTGAACATTGTTCACAATTCTTGTTCATGAACATTATTGAGCGGAACACATATGTGTTCAAACAAGGTCATTTAATTGACTCTATGTGTATTGAACAAACATAAACAAATTCTTATCAAGTCAAACACCAAACTTACTCATGAACATTTAGTTCATTTACAACCCTTAGCACAGGAGCTACTGGGAGGACAAGATCCTCCTACAAATCTGGTAGGGAACAGCGAACATAAATGTAAGAAGATGATGTGCATGACTCTAAATCCAGTATGAAAATTCAAGAAAGATGTGAAGTCATTGGCACGGTTGGGATGGCTCAGAAGAAACAGCCAAACGCCATTCAGACAGGGATGAAGCATTGTAGAAAAATCAATAGGTAGATAGCAGATAACAGAAATCTTTGCCATATGGATGTTGACCATGTGAAACGCCTTGGAACTGCTTGCCAAAACCAACTCTGCTCACGTGCAGTAGAGCTCATGTTGATAGACAATGAAGCTCGCATGTGACTAGGAATTGGGAACCCCTTTGTGTTAGGATGAGAGTGTTGGGATTCACTGAAGAAGATGAGCAGGAGCTTGTTGTGATTCAATTACACGTTAACAATTCTAATACCTCTAACACATTACTTTTTCCCACTTAAAATCTTGTTCTATTCTTTCTAATTAACCCTCCCTACACGTCGATCTACATTCTCAGTTCACCTACTTAACCGTCCATGTTTGTGGATTGACACTGATCTCACCTACATCTATTTCTGCACCTATCCTTTTCCAAATATGTTAATACTTCAACATGTCAAGTATGGTTGGTTGGTGTTGCAACCTGCAACTATTTTACTATTGTTTTGCCCATTTAGTCCAAGGTTAAAAGCAATGAACTTAAAGCTATCCTACACCTCTCCACTTCAAGTTCAATCATGATTTTTTAAGTTAGCACTAGGTATCCGACTCTTAGAACCAACTAATCCTAGGGATGACCGGTCCGACCCCACAGAAGTTTTCCACTGACTACCAAGGTAAATCTGGAAGCACTCGCAGCAGACAGCCCAACAATTGGCTTTCTTAGGTCCAACCTCCCACTAGAGGAAATTCATCCTGCAGTGCGCCGCAGCTAGGACTCGAACTTAGATGCCTAAGAGATTGCGTAGGTGCCCTGCCACTGCACTGTAGCCCGAGGGGAAATTATGTTGCTTATCTCTAAACAATATCTCCGTTAATTTCCAATTTAGATGATAGTTCAAGATAAATTGAATTATTTTCCTTCTATCTTAACTATGCTCTCACTTCTTTTAAGGCTCCCATTACACGTATATCTACAGGTCTTGGTTCTCAGTCTAAGACCAATTGACAACCTTTATCTCCATAACAAAAGTTAAACCTTAACATTTCAAATTTCGACTGAACTTTAAATAACTAAAATTGTGTTAGTGGTGAATGAGACAAACTAACAGCACTTCCAAGGTAACAAAGACTTCACTCTAATACTCTGTTTACTTAGAGGTGCAAACAAGGGAAAGGATGTGTTCCTCTATTAACACATTGTAAAATGATGGGTGGACGGATTCAGTCATCCATCTGTAGACCTTTTTTTGTATTTTTTTTGTCCGCCCAAAATCGAACAAAACAAACTTTCCTTCCCTTCGTGGTCTTATTCAAATCTCTCATAGCGGCGTCCGAGGTCGCTCGCAGCCACCTCACGGCCGCAAGGCAACTCACAGCCACCTCATGGACACGAGACAGCTCGCCACTACGAACTATGCTATTGCCACTATGAACAACTTGCTTCACTCGTGGCTACACGGTTCCGCAAGGCAATCGTGTCAAGAACTTACAGTGGTGAGGATTGGTCGCAACAACCTGTCAAGGTTGGCCACGACAACCTAGTAAGGTTGGCTGTGGCAATCAGCTACAGTCCTTCCGATAAGTTTTCTTTCCCTCAAATTTCATTGCTGATATTTTTCCTTTCCACCATAGAACTTTCCTTCCTTTCATGGCCTTATTCAAATCTCTCACAGCGGCGTCTGAGGTCGCTCGCGGCCACCTCACGGCCGCAAGGCAACTCAGCCACCTCATGGCCACGAGGTAGCTCACGGCTGCAAACCAGGCTATTGCAACTATTAACGACCTCACAAAGGTCGTTGCTTCACTTGTGGCTATAAGGTTCCGCAAGGTGGCCGTGAGCTGCCAAGAACTTGTAATGTTGAGGATTGGCCGCAACAACCTGTCATGGTTGACCACAACAACCTGTCAAGGTTGGCCACGACAACCTAGCAAGTTTAGCCGTGGCAGTCAACTACAGTCCTTCCGATGAGTTTTCTTTCCCCTTCTTTTCTTTCCCTCGATTTTCATTGCTATTTTTTCCTTTCCAACACGGATCTTTTTCCACTACTTATTCCTTTCTTCTTCTTCATCCATCCTTGAGGATAAACAGGGAGTAAATTTCAGATTGTTTCAACACTAATAAATATGGAAATATTCAAATCAGTAAAATCGGAGAACAATAACAAAGATCAGTAAACCAACAAACAATAAATAAAATTATAACAAGATATTTCAACAAAACATATATTTAATATATATATATATGTGAATCATTCCATGTCAATCAACACGGGAAAAACCAGCACTCAGAACAAGTTTGACAATTGCGACATTGCTTCCGTGAGTGACTACAAGGACAGCTTCCATGAGCACGGGGGCTGGGGTTTTATATTTTGTGATAAGGCTTCCATCCCCAACAATGAGGAATCTTCTACCTCTTCTCCACTCCTTCGATCTTTCTCCTCCCCCTCTCCTCCTTCCTGATTCCTTCAGCACCATATATTGGCACACGATATGACATACCGACTAAGGACGAAAACCCCAACTTGGAATGATATTTCAAATTTTGATTCAAAGTAAGAAAAAATTTCATTTCACTCCACACATTTTCTCTCATTTTTAAAATGCTGGTCAAAGTTTCAAATT